>JASDQU010363645.1:0-11667 GCA_032191745.1 Picea mariana
TATTCCACAACTAAGCATGGGTTCTCTTACTCCGCAAAGCGTCTTCCCATGAGGGCTTTCACCATAAGGGGACCACTTTGGAGTTCATCCATATTTACTTCTTATTAACCATGAAAAAAAAATAATGAGTCATATTTACATCAAACAATATTGAGTCCATTACCTAAGCCTTTGTGCTACGGGGCTTTCTTCAAGGGTTGACACCAATGACAACCAACCTTAATCAAGACGCACAATAACTTAAGTTCACGCAATATGGAGGTCATGGAGCTTTCATGTATATGTTGTGTTTTATAGGCTGGTGAGCCAGTTATTATAAGCTAGTATGCTTATGCTTTGATTAGGTTGGAGAGCCTAGATGTTAAATGCCAGTGCACCTATTTTGTACATGTCTCATAATTAATATAAAATACATCATTGAGCGTAGACCGACCACGATAAAAGAGATGGAGGACTAAACTCCACTATTTAGGGAAAGGGAGGGGACAAAAGTTAAGGAAAAGGGCTAAGCCAAGGAGATTAAGCCAAAAATGAATATTATATTAATATTTCTTTAATCATAAAGTATGGATAATTATTTTATCCTAAGTTCCAAAATTGGGGACAAGTGGGCCAAAGTAGTTCCCAACACGACAAGTGTCAAGTTGGGGACATGCATACATATTCCTGGGACTTAGTTCATTTTGTTATATTTTCCATCATTGAGACCATTCATTGTTTCCATCATTCAGCCATGATTCCATGACCACTTTTCACTCATGCAGTCAGTTATCCTCCATACTTCTGTCACTATACCAGAGCTTGTATCCATGGCCATATAGGTTTGTGTAGCTGGTTAGATGGGGAGCTGTATTGAAGAAGTAGGGTTTCAGACCCGTGGGATATTAAAGAGGTGGGTTGTCAGGCCCGTGAGAAATTTCTCTCTGGATGAGAGAATTGCTAGGAAATTGGCTTCCTAAAGGTGCTAAACTACATCTACAAGGTTCCGAGACTTCTTATCTGGCCTGTTGCTGAAGCCTTAGAATGGAAGTGGGGAAGTTGAGGGACTGTTGAGTAGAGAAGGGGCACACTTCCTTGGGTGGGACATGCATGTGGGGAATGAGGGACTATAGTCTGTTAGTTTGAGTAGGCACCTGTGACAGAGTCTTTCCTGTTTTCCATGAGCCATTAGCCTGATTAGGAACCCTTTACCTGGGTGGAGTTTAGTCCTAGCTCGGGGGTGACTCATTATTGAGAGTGATGAACAATGTGGTATAAGGCTGGGTGGTTCATGGAAGGTCTGCACACAGTTGGTGATATTCTTACCAAGATAAGTGTCATATGTGTGATAAATTTACATGTTGCACTATTATTTTCTTGTTTATTTTTACGGATTTATCCTATGTATCATTTATAACTGTGTTATATTTATGGGTATTTCCTGTATAGGTTGCATTTACATGTTTATTGTTTTTTCAGAGTGAATCTTTATATTCCATATGTATTTATATGTTTACGTTTTATATATATGCTTTTGCAAGAGTTCTCTATGTGTATATTTTAATTGCATGCAGTTCGAAAAATTTATGTGGTATAGCTCAGTTTGATACTAGGTATGTTATAGTATGTTCCGTAGAGAGAACAGAAGATTTCTCTGGCATAGAGTGGCTCGGCATGGATGTTCGTGGATGTTACAAAATGGTATCAGAGCTAAGTAAAGCGTCTGAGTAGTGGCATTGCCCGACCTGTTGGTGGCTGGGTATGTTACAAAATGGTATCAGAGCTTCAGTTTTCAACACTGAGATTGGATGGGCTGAGAAATTTGAGGTGAAGCGAAATGTCACATAGGATTTATTTCGAAGTGGCCAAATTTTGAATTACAAAACGTCCATGGTAAAAAGTAACAACAACTGGGCGGAATTGGGAAAATTCCCAATTTCGGTTGGTAAATTCATGGGAAAATGGAGAAATTCAGACATGCAATGAGATATTACTGATTTAATATCTATTTTGGAAAATTTGGACCTGGAATTGGTCGAATTTGAAGTTACAGTGAAGCCATGGCAGATGGATCGAGATTAGTAAATAAAATTCTCAATTCGTGAATTGAGTTTGGGAAAAATCCGTTCCAGAAATGTCAACCTTCAACGATTTGTTGTTGCATAGGTTGAAGGGGTGTCAACGGGGTGAAATTGAGAAAATTTCATAGTTGTAGAATGTCTATGGAAGAAATGGGGAAAAAGTTAAGCAAAAGCCCCAATTTCTGCAGTGGAGTCCACTAGGAAGTGACGTGAATAAAAATGAATGTGCACACTAAAAATGCATGTTGCGCAGTAAAAAGCTGGTGATATGTAAAATTTAGTGTTGCACAGAAAAATGTTAGTGTGCGGGTGTGCACACTAAAGTTCGGCACCACGCGGAAAAATGTTAGTGTGTGGGTGTGCGCACTAAAGTTTGGCACCACACGGAAAAGTGTTGGTGTGTGGGTGCACACACTAAATTTTGGCACCACATTGAAAAATGATTGTGTGCGGGTGCGTGCACTAAATTTTGCATTGCGCGGAGTGCATACGATGATAAGGTGTGCACGCATTTTCGAGGGCCTTAAGAGAGTTTTTAACAACTCAAAAACCACGAGACAGAGGTGTACCAAAGCTACACATTGTCTCTTCATCTTAAATGAAATAACTCAGAGAGATCTTTCTAATGGTGTAAACTATTTGTCAAACAGATCTTTTATGAAAAAGTTACAGCACAAACAGTGAAGGGTAAATTATAAGACCCAACTAGCTTCAAAGAGCCATAACTTTCTACTCTTGAATCAAATTGAGGCACAAGAGTAGTCAATGGAAATATATTGAACCATAGAAGACAATCCCAGAGCTGAATTAAATTTCTGGGTATGTTAAAGATGTTTAATATGGCAAAGAAGGTACCTATAGCATATCAGTTACAATATGGTATTTTGGCCTAGAATTTCAGTAGGCTGTAACTAGCAGCCCAAAACCAAGAATGAGGTGAAACTTGGACAAAGTGTCCATAATATGTATATGAATAAACCAAATGGAGATCACATGAAAATTCCAAAGGAGTAGGTTAAAAAATGCATATTTACCGCGCAGAGTTGTGCCAAGTTGAAGAGTGAACATAAAAATTAATGGGAAATTTTTAATTAGCCATACCTTTCTGCTTAAGACTCAGGATTGAGCATGGGAGTAGGCATTGGAAAGGTATTGAATAGTGGAATCTATTTATCCACCCATAAAATTGATTTGGGCATTCAATTTTCCAAGGAATCAGGAGAAATAATTCTGATATATTATGGAACCAGAATGGTTCATATATTTTCATGAAAATTGTTGAGTCAGTTAACCTGACAAAGTTTTGTTGGCTGAACATTTTGCAGAGTTAAATTTTTTTAGTTATTAACAGGTGAGAAGGTTGAAGTTTAGTTAGGTAGAGGCACTCAGGGAAAGAGTGCTATGACAAAAAAATCTTGTATAATATGATCAAAATCCAAGATCCCAAAATGTCAAGGTATGAATCTTGGTGCAGCCATAAAGTCTTTAGAAGCCACTATAGGAAGTCCTCTCATGTTAGTAAAGTATTCAATGGAATTTGACTAGAGGAATAGATCATGTAGTGAATTAATTAGTGAACACTCCCAAAGAAGCCAATATACAAATTAAGCAATGCATTGGAGTAGGATCTATTATAAAAGGAATTCACTATCAGAAGGATAGTAATCAGATAAAGAAAGAGGCTTAATGCATATTTGGATAAAGAGTGCATCATATCTAGGAATTATCTATGAAGTTAGATTAATGCTTCCCTTATGGTTATCAAAGTGTGCAGTGGAAGCATGGTATGAAGGGCATCAATATGGCATGATAGAAGTGGATTGTGCAAGGCAGGTTGAAATTAGATTGGTCAAGACAAGGGAAAGTGATAACCAGTAAGGAAATCCAAGTGCTGATATGATCAACTAAGGAAGGAATAAATCAAGTACCTCAAGAAGGAAGTTGGTGTTAACTGTCCAAGGTTACTCAGAAAACATGTCTGGAAATATAATTGGGTCATGTAGAAGTTGGATCAGAGGGATCCGAATAATAGTGGAATGCTGAAAATTAATATCAACATAATAAGTAGTTGCAAGTCCATGAAGATCCTAGAATAATGGAAGAAGAATTCATGAGGTAGACATCAAGCAAATGTGAATGCATGAAAAACACTCCAAGAGGGAAAAAAAGAATACTAGAAGAGAGTATTGATGCATTCCAAAGGTATTGAAGATATTTTCACAATAGCATGGAAAGGTTAAGCCAAGAAAGACTTAAAAGTGGAATGAATCTTTGTAGAGAGTCAGTAAAGAACCATGAAAAGGAAAATGGTTCTATGCATGGTTTTGAATGCAAAACAGATGGTGCCTGAGAAGAATCCATCTCAAATGGCATGGATCCATGAGTGACATTCCCAGGGGGTGGAGGTACCACTTGAAACTATGTTGGTAAGTTAAAAGCAGTATTAAGTTCTTTTAATCATTTCTCTATAGCTAGGGAAGGAGGCATATTTCCATCCTTACAACATGCTAAGATATTGGCTATGCAAGCCAAGTTTGAGGCTAGCTGGCAAGGAGTGGAGAAGAATGCAATAAAACTCAAATACTAAATTATTCAGTCAAGGAAGAGATGGAATAGTTCAGTTCGAAAAATAAATGGATGTTGAAGATCCATAGTATATAAGAAAACAAGATTGGAATTATAATTCATCCAAGTATGAGTTGGGATAGATGGATCTAGGAAATAAATAAAAGATGAAATTTAATATCGGTTTAGTATTTGGATGGAATAAAAGGCAGCCAAAAGTGATTTGGCTAGAAAGTGCTCAGATCAGAAATAATCATGCACAATGGTTACAGTGAAGAGCACTTGAAGGATCAGGAATTCAGAAGAATGGAAAACTTCTGGGATAAACTAGAAAACATGATTCAGGAAGAAAGAAGTTGCTGCAATTACTGTAGCAGCAAGTATTTTATGGCTTGTCGGGACAGCCATAAAGTGAGAATGCTTGCATGTTTGCAAGTGTTGTTGATAATGTTGCTGCACATGGAAGGAAGAAACATAAGGCTGGAATATTGAATTATAAGGCTGATAAGGAAGCATGAGAACTTCTATAGTCATCAAATAATTAGGTAGCATTAAACTCGTTTAATGGCAGCCATGTAGGTAAGTATCTCTCTTTTGGAAATTATGTTGTATAATTGCCAAAGGGAAATCCAGGTAAGAATTTCCCCAAATTGAATTTTATACTATGTTGTTTGATATTGTTTAAGTGCATTGACAGGATTAAGTTACCACTAGGTGTGGTAAAGGATAGAGGCATGTTATAGTTATCAAAGCTTTTAGCTTTTGACTTCACACACTGACATAGTAGCATGTCGTGTTAATTTGGTTATGAGACAATAACCAAAGAAAATAAAAGATAAGAACTTTTTATAGGAATGATGCTAAGAAAGCTAGTCATGTATGAGACAAGGACATGGTTGGATATGGCAAGGTATAGTTATAGAAAGGTTATGTGCAACACAAATACCCAATGAGATTCCTACCTATAAATAAAACTTGGACTGCAACCTTTTTGCTAACACTAATAAACACTACATAAGTGTATTCTTGGTGTAGTGTTCAGGTCGAAAAGGAAGGCATCCAAGTAATTGTAAAGACAATGGGAAGTGTGTGGAGATGTGTCAAGACGTTGGCCAGATTTCCAATTTATGGATGGTGAGATGCATGACTTAGATAGAGATCATTCCGAAAATCAATGAAAATCTGCATTGAATAAGTAGGAATTGAGAGTTGCACTCATGCCTGGTAAGTGGCAGAGTTGCACTCATACATGATATAATTGTATACTTAAGTGAATTTTTCTGAATACATTTTATGAGTGCATGTATATATGTTTTTGCATGGAAATAATTATACTAAGGGTTGAAATGTTTCTAACTCATGAAGTTGAGAATATTTCAGGAACTATTAAACATTGCAACAGGAAAGTTGCAAGTGAGGTGGTCACAGGAATAGTGACTACATAAAATTTTATGTTCAAAAAATTGAAATAATGAACTTACTGTTGTTAATTATGAGCAGGTATATGCATAGAATGATGAGTCATTTTATCTAATAAATTGTTTTGGTAATTGTGATTGAATTTCTAGGTGCAAGCAATTCTAAGATCATTGTATAAGGTGTTGTACATGTTGAATTATGATGTACAGAAAATATTGACAATTTGCTGGTTGTATGCAATATATAATCATTGCAAGAAAAATGGTATTTAGCATGGTGCTTGCTGAAATACATAAGGAAAAACTACAACCTATTATTGCAACATAAATGAAAAAAATTATGAAATAGAATTTCATATTTTAGGAAAAGTCAAATTCATTATGAAATTAATTTGATTTCTAAAATGGAATTATTTTATGTTCTCTCATGATAATCCCATGTGTGTGATGCAGATGAGATGATATTGATTAAAGTTGGAACTCCTAGAGCCACGATGCTCTGAGACTTCCTGTCCAGCCTGTGTTGGAGCCCTGGAAGGGAAGTTGAACAACTGATGAACTGTTGGATAGTGAAGGTGCATACTACCTTGGGTTGTACATGCATGTGGGGAAGAGAGACTGTTGGTTGGAATGCTGCTGAGGTTTGGTACCTTGGCCAAAATTATGATGATATTGATTTTGGCTATAGTTATCTTGGGAAACCATTTCCTTGATGGAGTCATAGCCCATGCTCGGGAGTGGTACACTGCTGAGAGTTTATCAGCAGTAAGATACAAGGTTGGGTAGAATGATGTGGATCTACATCTAGTTGTTGCTTCAATGAGGTTTAATTAAAGCATGTAATAAAGAACAATGAGCTGAATTATTTCATGAAGCAGCTCTATGGAATAGAGCAATTGAATTTCAGTTGCAGTCTGAGTACCAAAATTGGTGCTGGAAAGTAGAGCACCAGATGAATAACAAGCTTTCAATAGCTAAAGCTTGAATATTTTAAAAGAATTTCAACGATACATGGTATATAATGCACTGAGGACAGTGCATAAAATAAGTGGAGGGGATTGTAATATCCCTCGGTCAAACCCAATTGTAAATGTAAATGCAAGTGTACTTACGCTGGTGAGCTGTTTGATATAATTTTTGTATGCACCTTTCATGGCATAGTGTGTGCTGTACTGTGCAGTAAAATGATGAAGTGTGTACATTCCAGGATACTGCGCGCAACAACTTAAGTGCGCGCGATATGGAGGCCATGGAGCCTTTATGTATATGTTGTGTTTTATAGGCTAGTGAGCCAGTTATTATAAGCTAGGGTGCTTATGCTTTGATTAGGCCGGACAACCTAGATGTTAAAGGCCAGTTCACCAAGATAAGTGTCAATTGTGTGATAAATTTACATGCTGCATTATTATTTCCGTGTTTATTTTTACGGATTTATCCTGTGTATGATTTATAACTGTGCTATATTTATGGGTATTTCCTGTATAGGCTGCATGTACATGTTTATTGTTATTTCATAGTGAACCCCTATATTATAGATGTATTTGTATGTTTATATTTTATATATATGCTTCCGCAAGAGTTCTGTGTGTGTATATTTTAATTGCATGCAGTTCAAAAAATTTATGTGGCATAGCTCAGTTTGATACTGGGTATGTTACAGTATGTTCCACAAGGAGAATGAAGGAGTTCTCTAGTGTAGCATGGCCCGACATGGATGGTCGGGGATGTTACAGTAATTCATGATATTATCTTATAAAGACATTATGGTAGGATTAAGTGAGCAAAGTAGATGGATGCACAAAACATATTCAACACCACATGGTTAGTAAAACCAAGCTTTCAAAGAAGACTATGAGGTGGAATATCTATTGATGAGATAGATAAATCATAAGTTCTGTAAAAAATTTTCATGAGCCGCTGGGAAATGTATTCTAGGATAGGTTTGCAAGGAAAATGCGTACACATGTTGGGCCCTTCACAAAATAATTTCTAATCCTTGAGTGTGAATGGATTTGAAAGGTTGATACATGGCCTTTTAGTGGGTGGTTGTGTAGAAGAAACAAGGAAATTGCATGGATAAATCCAAAACTCTGGGGCTAATTCCATCATAACCAATTGTAGCTTCATTAACATCTAGCTCAAGCCATCTCACATAAAAACTTTCTAGGAAGATGACCACACCATGTGCTCTTGCTACATCTGTAATCAATATATTATATGGTTACATGTCCCATATTGTTGTACTTCATTCTTATTTTGTATGGAGTGTAGTGTTATTGGAACCAAACTGATTTTGCCAAAATCAGCCAGCCACACCAGTTTCCAGGCCATACCGATCCAAATCAAGGCCTCAAATTGGAAATGATCGATTCCATATGGAACTAGCCTTATTTGCTTGCACTGGTCAGTTTCATGAGAAAAATCAACAAATTGTGGAGAAGTTTATTAAAGTTTCTAATGGTGAAGATGATATATCTTTCTAATTCACAATATTATATTACAAGGACATTATGGTAGGATTTCATGAGAAAAGTATATGGATGCATAAAACATATTCAAAGCCACATGTTCAAAAAAAACAAGCTTTCAAAGAAGATTATGAGGTAGAATAACTATTGATGTGATAGATAAAACATAAGTTCCCTTGAAATTTATCATAAGCCTCTAGGAAATGTATGCAAGGATAGGTCTACAAAGAAAAACAGTACACATGTTAGGCCCTTTGGAAACTGTTAATGTGGCATGACATGTAGAGTCTGTTGGCATGTTTTATAGATAGTGTGTGCTTGTCATTGATGGCAAGATCAGAGTGTGCATCGATGGAAAATCAGGAACAAGGTAAGCTAAGGAGGATTAGCGTAGAGTCGCACATAGTGCGTAGGTGTGCACTAGGGACGAGGTTAACTCATTGCCAAAGCTCAAGAGAGATAGCGTACTCAGGATCTCAGGCAGATCAAAGGTTGAGGCCTTTGACACTTAGAAATTCTTCTAAGTAAGGAGGATGCATAAGCTCGAGCAGAGAAGCGACATTGATCGTTGGATCCCATTCAGAATTCCCGATGACCATCAGATCTGAATCCAAATAGGAGGAGCACAAAGATGGAGGACAGATCTCTGGTGTTAGATATGAGCAGAAGGTTTGACCATCATTGGATTAGGAAGAACCTGCACGTTCTTTAAAGTGCAAGATCGAAGCAGTGGTCCAACTCCATTTTGGATTTTTGGCTATCGGGGTTTTGGATGACGGAAGTTGGAGTGTCGAAACACTTTGCAACAAGAATGCTGAAATAACGATATGATCTGAGCCGTTGAATCAAGATCAGATCTGGACTTTCGAATCATAGGACACGTGGCGAAAGATCATCATGTCGCTGACTGGAAAGTCAAAGGAACGGGGTTCCCTAACCTCTCGAATTCGCAATATCCAAAATTGCGAAACCGACTTAGCTGTCAGATTGAGGTTTGTTTTGGACCATTGATCCATATCCATCTCGGAGTCTCGCCTATCATGACTTAGAGTGACGAGAACCTCCATCTAAGGAACAACAAGATGTGAGATCGCGAAAATATCAGGACCGTCGGATCACCAAGAACGTGGACCATTGATCTGAGCTCCATCTCGGAGCTTCGCCTATTGCGATTGGGAGTGATGAGAACCTCCATCATAGGAATCGCGAGATGAGAACTCATGATATGATTTGGACCGTCAATACATCAAGATTCTGGACCATTGATTCGACTCCATTTTGGAGTTTCGTGAATCGCAACTTGGAGAGGTAAGCAACATAACCACAGGAGTACCGAAATGCCGAAATGCAAAATTGCGAAATACTTTAAGGCTTGTGGACTCAGCCGGTGGTCACACCATCGAAGAGCTGAAGAGAAGAGTACGTGCAGACAAGCTCCTTTTCAGTGTTTCAGGGATCACGACTTGGAAAGTTGAGAAACTTCACAACGGAATTAACGAAAAGGAGAAATGCGAAATCGTGAAAAGCACGTTATGAACAAGTGCTTGGTCATGGACATGGTCATATAAAGGAAGGAGCTAGCGCATAAAAGCTCCATTTCAGAGTTTCGGAGATCACAACATGGAGATTCAAGATGTCTCATTGTAGAATATCCAAATTGCGAAAGTGTGAAATGGGTAAATAACACAAGAACCCATCAGAGTTAATCCAACAATGGAGGTGAACATGAGCACAATCGGAGGGCTAATGTTGATCCTCACAGTGTAACTACTAGAAAACATTGATGGTTTCTACCAGAGGACGCGAAGAGATTTCTATGTGATTTCCAGAGGAGCTGAAGAGTTATAAGGAATCTGCCAGTGGAATGAAGACGATTCGTGGAGGAAATTGACAGCTAGATGAGGGTTGGAGATCATAACTGAAACATAAAGGATGAGCTCAACTGTAACAGAGAAGAAGAAGAGTCTCAACTGCCAGAGAGAAAAAGGAATCTCGACATAACACCTAGTGATGATAGACATAGGGGTTGAACTGCCAGAGAAGCTGAAGAGTCGCGATGATGATCAGGCAGAGCACTTGAGATGTGGAGGAGATTGGCGCGGTATGAGAATGCAGAGGAATGGGAAATATTGCATGCACAAGGTGAACATAAGCTATAAATACATGGTACAGAGAAGAGATGAGGTTGGAGTTGCTGCTGGAGTTGTCGTGGATGTTGTTGTTGAAGGTGATTCATGCATGAAGAAGTATCAGAGTGAAGCAACTGAATTGAATAGAAGAAGAATTGTGCAATGAATGGACATGGTGCACAGAGCATAAAAAGAAGAATAACAAACAGCGCAAGTCATGTGTGCAAGAAGGCAGTGAAGCAGATAGAACAATGAAATGCAACAGAACAATGATGAGTCTGGTAAGCCATTGTTGAACATTATATCACTGTAATGAGTTTCAATAGCAAATATTTATAAAATAGGGTGGTAGGGAGGTGCTAGGGAGGACTGTTGTCCTCAGAGGTGCAAGTGGGTGCTTGAACACAGAGAGTTGGTGCTTCCTTCTAGTTGGTGCTAGAGAAACCATGGATTTGGTGCTTCCTTCTAGTTGGTGCTAGAAAAACCAGGGAGTTGGTGCTTCCTTCTAGTGGGTGCTAGAGAAAACAGAGAGTTGGTACTCTCAGCAAGTTGCAGCTTGCAAAACAGAGGTTGTAGCTTCACAATGAGTTGGTGCTCATATGTATGATAATGTAAAGAATGTAAATAATACTTATCATATAAAGAAGAAGAAGTTTTTACCCTATATGGGTTTCCTTGGGAAATACTTGTCTCTATGTTTCTCATATATGTGACTGATGCTAAATGTGCCATTGTTTATTTCCCTACATTATTGTGATCATCATTGAGTGCCTTGTAAAGATTTTAAAAGAAGCATAATTGTTTAAGCACAGGGAAAACTGATTCACCCCCTCTCTCAGTTGTCCAACAATTGGTATTAGATCCAACCCATTTTATCTAAGGGTAGATTCTAGAGCTTAAACATGTCAATCCATGAAGGAAATTCAACCAATAAGGCCCCTCTATTCAATGGAACAAACTTTGCCTTATGGAAAGTTAGAATGAGAACCTCCATAATGTCGTTAGGTGCAGATGTCTGGGATGTGGT
>JASDQU010363646.1:0-11598 GCA_032191745.1 Picea mariana
AAAAAGTACAATAAGCATCTATATCAATGGTATTTGTATGAAATCAAGTATTCATTGCACATAGCAATAATAGAACCTTTCAAAGACAACTTTCACAATTTGTAA
The DNA here is from genome assembly GCA_032191745.1 of Picea mariana. Classification (NCBI taxonomy): domain Eukaryota; kingdom Viridiplantae; phylum Streptophyta; class Pinopsida; order Pinales; family Pinaceae; genus Picea; species Picea mariana. The sequence continues at coordinate 106 of JASDQU010363646.1, forward strand.
TGTAGCAACTATCACCCTTGATATATGCAAATTGGAAGCTTAACAATTTAATCAAACCTGGAACTTGAAGCCTCAACTGCTATGTAGGGTGCGCTTGTTCCTATGAATGAACTGAATCAAAGCTTACAGCTTGGAAAATGTCTCTAGTACTTTCCATGAAAACAAACTCATGTTTTTCTAGATGATATAACTTGGATAGCATATACAAGTGCATGCCTTTTAAATATTGTAGCATCATCCAACCTATATTCCAATCTGAAACTAGATACCATCTTGACAAGAAGAGATTAGAAACTGAATAAGAAGATTCAATGATTAGAACAAGTTAGAAACTCTGAAATTTCAACTTTGACCAAAAAATCAATTTGACCAGAAGTCAACCTTTGAATTTGAATTTGACCAGTCAACCTTTGACTTGACCAATCAAACTTTGACTTTGAATTTGACCAAAAATTAAAACATGATGTTTTTTCTAGTTGAGGGTACCAAGAGGTGCACTAGGCTAGGGCACACTAGGATGTAAAGGAATTAGGTCAAACGCTTCACGAGAAGTGCCCGAACACAAGGGTTAGGGTTTTTGTTGTCGTTGAAAAAACCTGATTGCAACTGCAACTGCAATTTGAGCTTGCCAAATAACATCCAAATATACCTTCCAGTGGTTATATTGTATGAAGATAGTGTGGGCCCATAACCTCTCAAAATATTCGATGTGATTGTTTTACCATAGACAATATCTCTATATTTTCACCCAACCATAAGCACAAAGGCCACCCTTGAGCACCATAATCTTGACAAATAGAACAATTCCAGAAGCATTACCAGACCCAACAAATAACCAAGAGATAGCATATCTCTCTCTCTCCAAGAATAACACACTAAATAGAGAGTCCACAAATGAGAAAAAAAGACCAAAAACCTAGTTGTAGTAGCTGCAGTTGCACTCATTCTCCAAAATTGCACACCACTTGACTTGTGTGAGTTGTGAGTGAGTGAATGAACAAATGAGCTCAAGCGCTCTCTATTTATAGTGCTCTTTTTAAACTGTCCATGCCAACTTCTTATTTTAGTGGCTAATACTTAAATATTAATTATTTGATTGATTTGACATGTATTATAGGGTTTCTACACATCTTTTTAGGGTTTCTCTAGCTTCTGGAACATTCTAATATAGGCAGAGGTTACACATGGAGGTTAATACCTCCCGCAACTACCGTAACATAAAAACGATATGGGACCAAGCCCCTCCTTCAGATTCATTAAACATATGATGAGGGACTCATTGAAGATGATTTATGGAGAACATATGTTACCCTTAATCTCATTAAAAAACAATGAGGTACTCACCATTCATGGAGGGGGACAAAATTTGAGGGAAGTGGGTTAGTTTTTGGAAAGAGTTATGGAAGTTGTTTGTTGTCTCCTTTGAACATGGCACCTGTTTGCGACTTTTCTTATAGTTGGGTAATCTTCTTGTCTCTGAGTCATACCAATCCTATGAGTCATTATAATCCTTTGTCTCACCTGAAGATTTCCTTAGTTTTCGTCACACTATGTTATTGGTCTATCTCTCATCGAGTCAATGCTACCAAGTAATTTTTCATGCCTCACAATGTTGAAGGAAAATTTCATCCCAAATCAACTGCTATGTTTTATTACCAATCTTCATCCTCGTGTCAGTCTATGCTCATTTTATCCATCATCTTACATCACTTTCCTGTGTCAGTTTCATGTCTATGATGGGGGAGACATCATTGTTCTTCTTCGACAAGTCTATTCCTGACACCTGTTGACTTGAACACATTATGTAGGAATCAGACTTAGAAACCATTTAGTACCTTGGAACCTACATGCCCCAATGGTAGGTATCTTCATTTTTTAAAGTAGGTTTACATCATTGACCTCTGATCGAATGATTCCACGAATGTTCGAATTCAACTCATTTATTCACATTTGCGGGAATGTACAAGGGTACCTTGGGAGTCATTCTCATCATTGGTGATTTCCCTCGCACTTGTTAATGATATACATCAATGAATGGTAATAAAGTGGTTTCTACCATGTTCTACATGAACACATTTATTAACATGGTTAGAATCATACCATTTCAGGATCGGGACGAAGACCCTGGGAACCCACCTCTATTTGAGTACTCAAGAAGATTACAATATGGTCATCATGTTGGAGATCTCACTAATGTATATACTGTTAGATAGATCCACTTTGTATTGTTCGGTGGCTATGTTTTCATCATATTGTAGCTCCACCATTTATTCTTTTGTGGCTACGACCTGATTGAGTCATGAAGATATGGATCCACACTGTATCTTTGGTGGAAATATCCTTAGTCAATGCTTTCATGGATGCATAGTGTATTGGTCATAGGCCATGATTTGAGTCAGTGTATTTTGAGCATGGGTATGCCTACCTCGAGGATGATATGTATATACTGTTTGATGTTTGTTTGTAGCTTCTACCCGATTCTTCTATTCCAACACCAATACATACATATTTTTCTAAACTGTTTCAGCCATCAATTTTTCCTCCGACTTCACACTTAAGGGGGTATCTATTACACACCTAAGTGTCGCACTACCAAATGTCACACTTAAGTTTCGTAAGTGTCACATCTATTACACACCTAAGTGTTTCACTTAAGTGTTGCAACTTCGTCACCATGAGATACTGTATGTCATAATCCCTAGACATGTTGAAGAGGAAATCTACAATTTGGAGGTCGAAATACGACCTTTTTCCTTGATTTTTTGGCCTTGTTTTAACTTCATCACCCCCTACCCATACACAAGGAGGGATAAACCTAGATCATCACTCCTTTCTTAGTTATAGGGGAGCGATAGTATCTCCCTATGCTTATTCCTGGGGGGGCGATGAAGTAGTTGCAACTATCGTGCCTTGTTTTGTGAGGTTGTTTCTAAGAGATTTCCGTTGGTTAAAGGATTGGTTCGAACTACCTTATATTCAAGGCAAGGTCAATATTGTTTGTTTAGTTGAATCCTCATTTGGCCAAATCCCATTTTTAAAACTATCCTATGGTTGTGATGCCTCAATTCGTATATAATGGAGGCCTTACTTGAGGGAAAGGGGGGAGAACCTAGAGCATCATACTTATGAATTTGTGAAATTCAATGGATTGGAAAGGAGAGATTGTAGGAGATGTTGTGAAATCAAGATTGATATTGTAAGTGCCTCACTATTGATTGATTTCCATTAATATATAACTTGGCCTATTCCCCTCATGCTTGTGTTGTTCACTATATGCATGTTTATTTTTGTCTAATTCATAATAGATATATTTTTTCTGCTTAACGATATAGTGTATAAGAATAAGATATTGATGTGTTATTTACAAGACTTCTCTTGTACCAAGAGCTTGGACATCAAGATCAAGGGATGGAGCAGCAAGGACAACAAACATAAAATAGGTAAGTCACCTATCCTTATCTTCTGATTCTGATTGTTGACATATAAAGTGGATATATGGGGAAAGTAGTAAACCATTTTTTTCTCTTTGTCTTGGATCAAATGGGTCTTGATCCAAGGGGAATTTCACCTGTCCAAAGGCGAAATGTTTCCACAAAACTTGATCTAAGACTTCATCACTAAATGGAGTAGAAAAATGGTCATGTACGCAAACTGAGTTTAAACTCCTGTAATCCATAGATAATCTAGTATCACTTGTACCAGATTATATGATGATAGGACTGATCCACTAAGTTTCATCCATTGGAAAAATAATCCCAACTTCCATCATTTTATCAATTTCCTATCGTTATTTTCTTTGTATGACGATAGGAATGATCCACTCAGCTTCATCCATTGGAAAAATAAGCCCAATTTCCATCATTTTATCAATTTCCTTTTTCACTTTCTCTTTAAATTTGGGATTCAATCAACATGGCCTATGTTTGATCAATTTTTAGTCAGGATTTTTGACTCAAATATGAAAAGATTATATTATATAGAGTCTACACTAGTATATAAATATGTTAAACTATGATGCACAACGTAAAGATAATCCTGTACATTGAAAAAAAAGTGTAAATAATGACTGCTTGACAAATATAGTACTTGAATAAGTGTGCAATGGAGAAATCACCAAATCACACACATCATAACAAAATTTTTTAGGGACCAAACAATATCTTGTATTATTAATATCACAAAATTTGTGATCCATGAGTATATCCTTTTTTCATAGCTTATACATTACTCTCCATGTTCATGTACCCTTTACAGACTCTCTTGCTACTGCAAAAGAATAATTATTCCCACAAAACCTGTTACAATAGCTTATCGCCCTCGACCTAATCAAAACAATGGTGATAGATTGATAATAGAGAAAACAACAATAATACTAGCAATAATCTAATAGAGAATATTATGAATAATAACCAACCAATTCTACAGAAATAATAATGATGATAGCCACACTACTACATATGACTAAATTTTCCACGGTTTGTCATTGTTATTGCCACACATATTCGTCGCACCTTCCACGAAAGCAAAGACTATTTTTCGACACTATTTTTTCATCGATATATCCAAGAACCAGGTGTTCATGGAAACAACGAAAAAATTATCCCTCCACGTGGTGGTAGGTTTTCCTTATAAAGCGTGGAAATTGCGATGAAACTTCGTTGCAATAGGGATGAAAAACCATGTTAAGGTAAAAAACTTACCAACAGATTACGGCGCAGATGCCATGCGTGTGACACAAAAATGTGGAAAGTTGCAACGAAAAAGCGTGGCAATAGTGATGAAAACATTTGGGAGAGACAAAGCTTACGACGCAGATGATATATGTGTGACACAAAACCATGGCAAAGTGCGACGAAATTTCGTCTCTATTGCCACGCTTGTTAAAAAAAAATCCTTGCCTTGCGACAAACTATCGTCGATATTGCCACGCTTCCTTTAAGGTTTTAAAAAACAAATCTACATGAAAATCTACATATCAAGAAGAAATCCTTCCAGAAAGGTGATTGGGCACTCCTCTATGATTCCAGATTTCAGGATTTGTTGTTCCTTTTAAAAAGAACGATTGTTGTTCCTTTCGTGATTTTTTTCTTATTGTGGCTCCTTTGTCGTTCCTTTAGAAAGAAATGATTGTTGTTCCTTTCACGATTTTTTTCTTATTGTGGATCCTTTGTTGTTCCTTTTAAAAAGAACAATTGTTTTTCCGATTGTTGTTCCTTTCACGATTTTTTTCTTATTGTGGCTCCTTTGCTGTTCCGTTTAAAAAGAACGATTGTTGTTCCGATTGTTGATCTCTTGTATAAGGGTATAATTTAGACATGTGGCCTTTGGCATTTTTTCATCAAAGGACAAGAGATTTGATCACGAGTCGACTTGTTCACTTAGGTTACAATCTAGTGAGTGACATTATCATCATCTGGCTACCAAACCAGGATAATGGTGTTCTTTGGAAAAGACACTTCAAACCATTTATTAAGGATATAGGCTCATCTATGGGTTAAAAGGAAACCATGTCGAGGCTATGGACGCCTATTGGCAGCAGTGGCTCTGCCTGTGGTATCTTAGTATACCTTAAATACGCCAAGTTTTAGTGTGTTTTTAAATTTCCTTTTCTAAACATTGAGGCTATCATTCCAGATATATCTAATAAAAAAAAGGGGGAGAGTAACAACATTATGATTTGTGGAAAATTTTAACATGTGAACAAATTTAAAATCATTCGGAATCCTTTTCCTCAAATGGTTTCTACCATGGGTACAATAATTCGAATTTCCCACACAAAGTGATGATTATCATTAGTACCGTTAAATTGCTTGATTAAAAGTTATTAATGATTGTCTTTTCCAGCGGTAGCGACGACATAAGAATCGCACCTCACAGTCACTCCCTGCCATTATTACACTCGTACATTGGCTGGTCGAGGTCGACCTTTCCATTTATGGGGGGTATATTCCCAACACATTTACCAATAGATTTCAATGAATGCAGTAATTACGAAAATGCACATTTTTCTATATACACACGATGTCATTCTATATTTGACTTGTTCTGTTGTTTTCAAAAATCTGGTTAAGTTAAGCTGTAGCAAGGAACGTTAGTCATCCTCACCTGCTTATAGAAATATGGGAGGCTGAAGTGTGCGATGGGAACCAATGCTCTTACAGGTAACTGAGCATCCAAGAGAAATCCTACATTGTATAGGGTGGACGAAGTACTTCAATCGGTTACAGGGATATGATACATACATCACGATAGAATTCTTTCAGAAATTGTAGGGAGAAACCTCCATGGTTCGAGATATATGAATTCCATTCACTTAAGAAATCGTAGCAGAGGTTACGGGCCTTCCTAACACAGGAATACAATGGTCTGGAAGATATACAACGCTTAAAGAAGTTGTAGAATCCTTCGTAGACCCTGGAGAGGAATTGGATTAAAAGGGAAAGGGAATTAACCCCAAAACTCTTAGCGAGCCCTGGAAAGAACTGGTAGATGTCATACAGAGGTATATCACTTGCAATGGAAGATATGGTGTGATCCGCCCACGACACCTCAAACTACTAGCTGCACTCAAACAACGATTAGTAATCAATTTACCATTTTTTCTAAATGTTATGTTACATGAGGTCACTATAAGAACACAAAAGGAAAAAAATCCCCTTACTATCATCAACCACCATGGATTGGTAAAACTGATAGTAAGTAAGGCCCTAAGTCAAACTCAAATGACCTGGGGTGATATTATTGAGGCCAATAGGCCCTTACAATTAGAGAAACCTGAATTACAACATGAATATCCAACCCAGGGAATTTAAGTAGCACAGGAAGGGGAACCTATTGCCCAAATTGAAGCTCCTCCTCCTCAACTTGAAGTCGAGGTAGACCCCATCCAATTTGTAGAGACTCGGACCTCACAAGCAAAAGCATCAATGAGGAAGAGAAAAACAGAAATGGCTGCTCCTAAAGCTCCCATTGAAGGGAAAAGAAGAAGCATATGAATAAGACATCATGAAGAAATTCAGGATACAACAGAACAACCTGAAGAAATTCAAGATACCACAGAACAACCTGAAGAAATTCAGGACATAACAGAGCAGCCCTTACAGGGATATGTTTAGGGAATTGAGCAGACATAACAAACACCACAAGGAAACAGTTAGAAAGATACCCAACCAGCATTGGGACACCTCACATAACAATTTTTGAAAATATATGGGGTAGAGATAGCTCATGTTTTAAGGAGTTTAGGGACCTCAACTAGTAGAGACACAAACAAGCCAGAAGAAAAACAGGTGCCAGCCTCTCCTTCGATCCTAGCTGAAGATTTCCCTGACACTGAGATGTCACTCCCAGATGATACATCTCAAGAAGAACCTCATACTGAGGTAAATACCTTGGTAGGGCAAGCATAAGAGCCACTATTGATAGATCAAGGTTAGGAAAATCCCAACATGTCACAGAAACAGAGATCAGGCAAATGCCACAGCAAAATTAGAAAGTTAAAATGTGAGAACAAGTTGTTGAGGAGAAGGGTTCAAAATATTAATGTGTTAAAGAAGAAAGCTGGCAAGCTTAAGGAAATTATCAAGGAATTAAGAAAACAACTAGAGCAAGCCGATAAGATACATGAAAGAAAGAAGACCAAAAGAGATAGAGCATAGGAAAGGAACCCTCTTCTTAGGAGGGAAGTCCAAACGAGTTCTGTAGGAACACAAATAGAGTTGCATATCATTGAAGAAATGTTAGAAATGGAACTTTAGACTGAGAGTACAAAAACAGAAGGGGTAGCTGCTCAAAATGAAGAGGAAATTCCTTTGGTAGCGTATGAAACAAAGGCTCAACCATAAATTCTAGGAGGAACAACTACTCAACCTAAGGAAGTAATTCCCACTCCTCTGGAGACCACAGATGCAGAAAATTAGACAGCAATTCCAGTAATGAATGAAGCAACCTGTCAGACTGAAGAGGTATCTCAGTTTCAGGATCAGAGTGCCATCATTGAAAGACTAGAAGCAGAACTGGTACAAGCCCAGAAGGCCTTGACCTAGACCAGAGATGAAATGGTGACGATGATAGAGCACCAAAGAGTTGTTAAACAACTCAAAACCATGTCATCCATGGAAAATGAGATGTATGTTGAGCTGACTAAGGATCAAGGGAAGAAAAAGAAGGTACAAGGTCAACTGGAAAAATCTTTGGAGCAAATCAAAGCGATTTGTGATATCTACACTGATGAAATATATTGTAGAGATCCTGCTATCAATTATACTTTTTTTTTATTAGAACACTACCTGTTGTCGAGGGTGAAAGCTATTCGAACAGGCAAATTGATTGAATTCACCACTATCTCTGAGTTTGTGTCTTGTTTTAGGGAGCAGGAAGAGAAAGTACAATATTTCCTGTGTGAACTGTACTTCCATAATATCATTTTGGAAGACAAAATTAGAGATAATGTTGGTCCCTTTATTGGGGACATCCAATTGCAAGTGTTCCTATCCTTCACTGACAATCAATTCAGGTGGGCTAAGGCCCACAAAACTTTCATGAAGAGAGAAAATGGGTTAGATATCTGGGTCAGGGGGGAACCACCAAAGTCTTTTCCAACTATCATGCGACACAGGACATTCATGAAAAGGGAAGGAATGAAAATCTATTTAGGTCCCATTCATCAATAAGTTATACGATCAGGCATGGCATATTTTAGGGAACTCAAAGAAGAAGCTCTTGCTGGCTCCAAGTTAAGATGGGATGTCTCCCCAGTTGAAGTAGGGGTTAGAGAGCCCTTCGATTTCAAGAAATTCTTTGCAGCCACCTTCAGAATAGAAAGATATGACAGAATGATCCATGAGGAAGGACCTGGTTGGATTGGGTGTAGATATAATCCCCCTCTTATCTAGTTTCCTCCAGAGGATTACCAGAGAGATTATCAAATTAATAAAAAGAGGGAAGACATTACTTTTGGCGAACTCAAAAGAAAGAATGGGTTCAGGGAACCTAGTGAACCAACTTTTTGTCCTTACAACATCACTTCTTTGCATGTAAGAACTTATCTTGCATGAGAACATGCAAGAAGGAAAGCTGGGGGGTATGTTGGGTTATGAAAAGGTACAAATATTCTCCTCATTTCCACGATTTATGACATCATCTTGAATGAATTTTTTGTTACTTAGGAATAAAACAGGAGAGGAAATGACTAAAATGTCTTCTAGAACTATCATTGAGTTGAAGTTCATAAATTCTAAAATATGGTTGGAATTGTTTGATTTTGTTACATAAATGGGTATATCTTGGTAAACTCACGATAGCAGAAGAGATTTCGAAGATGAGCAAGCTATTGGAGGCTAAAGATATGGAGCGTAAAGAAGTTTAAAGAGAGATTAGTTCTCTATTTTGCAAACTTCAAAAATAGTAATAGCGATCCTGAGGATCTCTCGATCCTCAGGATATCTTTATTTACCCATATTTCGTAATATATAAAGAGTAGTGAATCCTGGAAAGAATAATTGAAGAATTTTATCTAAGCATTCGGAATTCAGAATTACTCTGCGCAAACAGTTTTTGTAAATATTGTCTTAGTTATGGAATTAATAAAGATTTTGAATGTTTCCATCATTTTCGTATACTGAGTTCCTAGTAGCAGTTCTTCTGAGGACTGAGGTCCCAGTCTGAAGGAGTTATTGTCTTAATCTATATTTTATCAGTTTGATTTATGTTTCGAACTTTAAATTCTTTTTAACATCATTACAATAATGCATAAGTGTGTTAATGTTTTGATACTGTTTGCTTGTAGAAGATATATGCTTTCCTTTGAATGTTTTCGATTGCTATTGCATATTCCAATTGATGTAGTTTACTGCTTGACAATTCCTCTCATTTTCACATGCGTTGTTCCTTTCAATTAAATTAGCAATTGATGTTCCTTTCCGTTAAATTAGCATTTGTTGTTTCTTTCGCTTAATTAGCATTTGTTGTTCTTTCTAATTAGTTAGCATTTGTTGTTCAATTATTGTTCTATCTGGATAAATGTCTGGACAAATTTCAAATATGAAGATATACTTTCTATTATCCAGGCCTCTAAGTGTAAAAAAGTGAATAAATCATGTCTTAGCTTATGTAAAGACATGAAGATGATTTTGTGAAAGTGTTATTGATGTTAGACACATTATAGAAATAATGGTTCAATATACAACCTGGATGCCAACTCAGAAGTACTCGTTGTCTTCCCTTCACATCATTTTATCCCTAGTTCACTACAGTCATACAACACTGCACTTGTTTGATTTGAATTATGTATTTCATACAAATTGCATGTGTTATGGATGATTGAGAGTAATTTTGTATGTGGTATATAGATTTTGGAGTGAATAAACATATGGAATGTGCATGGCAGTTTGATTCTTGGAAGCCACGGGAAAAATATCCTCCCTGCTCCCAGATCCTTGAAGAGTTGGAAAAGAGTAGTGATTGGTTCTGAACAAGATTTGATATCAGAGTTATAGTCTTTCCTTATAATGAGGATGGTTTTCATGGGAAATGACTCTACCTCCTTAGATGTAAATCTTTGAGTCGCTGAAACATTAACTATTTTTGGACAATATGTCTATGATAGACTATGGTTCGTGGGAAATATTTATGAACATTCAACAAACAGACTTAGCTATATATGGACAATTTGAAGTGAATGATATATGAAAGTAACTTATCACTAGATCTTATGATGAACCATTTTTTTTAATGGATATTGAAATAATGGTTATTTATGTTCAAATAAACTCTTGATAGTTATTATTTAAAAGAAAGAAGGAAAAAAAAAACTGAACTGATGAAAGCCAAACTCATATGTGATGACTCTTAGGAAGAAATGAAACATAAAGTGACTAAAAATTCTAGGTGGTGGGCAACAAATAACCTGTACTTATTATTGTTTTATTTGCCAAAATGCCCACCTCTTATTTACTATAATTCCATGCCATAACTAAAGGGTACTTGAAGGAGAACTATTTTCTAGTCTCTTATCTCCTCATAAAGGAGAATTGTGGGAGATGTGAAAGGGGAGAAGAGAACAGGTATGCCAAAACTTTGTTGAAAATTTGCACACTGCATTCTATTATCCTTCTTAGCAAACCTTAAAAACCTGGAAAACACTGTAACAGTTGGATGGATTACAAAAAGGTTCCTGTGCTTGAGTAAAACAGTCTGAGTTGTCCATGGAAGGTATATTTTTTCCTCTATTTTATTTTTGGTGTTAGTTTTTTAATCGCTGAAATTTTATCCTTTCAACCAAATTTTAACATAGATTACACAAAGGAATTTCTCAACATTTCAACCAAAGATTAACATAGATTACACAAATCACAGTGTATTTTTCCTATTTCAAACTTGAAACAATAAAAAAATGCAAACCTGGATACTGAATGCCCTTGCTTCCAGTTGGACTAGAATGCTCTTTTGGGCCTCTTGGATGTTGGTTCCTATTCAAGAAGTTCTGCACTATCT
>JASDQU010363647.1:0-11667 GCA_032191745.1 Picea mariana
GTTTTGTCTTAGAATCTTATAAAACTAACCTCCTCAACTATAATTTATTTTACATTATCAGCCTTTTTTCACAATATCACACGATTATTTTGTATTTTAATAATTAGAAAATAAACACAAGTTGATTTACAATAACATTCATATTAACCAATTAACTAATAAATTATTAATTAAAGGTTTAAGTTTGATGGATGCAGTTTATTAAACTCATTAAAAAATCAACAGAAACTAATTCACGATGACAATCATATTATCCATATGATGATAAATTATTTGTTTGAAGTAATTAACACTCACAATTATATAAGTCAATTAACTGATAAATTATTGGTTTTATGCCATGAAACTTATTACAAACTTATTAAACCAGTTCTGATTTATCCTAAATAGATATCATCTTCCATCTACAAAGATATTTAAAAAATCTACTCCAATCTAATTTATCCTAAATTGTATGTGTGTAGGCCTAAAATTTTTCTCTAATATTTCCTAATTTATAAATAAACAATATTTTAGTTTACAGAGAATACATCTCTTACATTTTGATTCGACTCTAAACTTACAATCTACAAAAATTTGGGCGATCTAGTTGAGTTTGGGGGACAAATACTTAGCAGAAAAAATAGATACTGTAACATGCAACATATATGAAAAGATCCATTGACAACTGCTTGCTTGCTTGGTTACTTACAGGGTGTCACAAGTTGTTGGCGCAAACGAGAGGACGATGTTTTCGTTGTCGTAACAGGTAATAGGTAAAAGGTAACAGGTAAAAGGTAACAGGCAAAAGGTAACAAGTAACAGGTAACAGGTAACAGGTGTCACAAGCTGTTGGCGCAAACAAGAGGACATTACCGAATACGGAAGGATGAGAAAAATGAATGGAAAATAATGAATAAAAAAAAATGTTAATGAAAACATTACAAAATTCCTATATCTTTCAAGACGATTTTTTGGTTGGATGTATGAAATATTGGTGCGAGGTACAAATGGTATTTTGGATTAATCAATCTCCAAAAGTTGGGTGTGAAAATCTCGTCTTCCTACCATTCAAAGACCAGCTTCGATTATTCAACCTATCTCTTAGCCTTTCTAAGAAATTGATTTTACACTTTAAAGTTTATTCCATTCTCTAACAACATTCTGTGTTTTCAACCAATTAATTGGTGAATACTCCATTTATGACATTTAGGAACTTTAAAAAAAAACATACCTATCCCCGGTGCTCGCAATTTCTCCACGACCCCTGCAACCTCGGCACCCACGACCCCTGCGACCTCGGCGCCCACGACGCCCATGACCCCTGCGAACTTGGCACTCACGAACCCTACGACCTCAGTGCCCAGGACCACTGCGACCACGACCACTGCGTCGCAACACAGAGCGACACAGAGCTCTCACGACATAGAGCGAATACAACAAATTTTTTTTCTAAACATTGAAAATTCAATGTGTGGCTAATATATAAACCATATTTCGGCCGAAAGATAGTTCGGCCGAACTATTTTTCGGCCGAACAGTGTTTCAGACGAACTATCTTTCGGCCGAAAACTTATTGCTAGAAAGAAAATATCCGGTCGACCAAATTTCTACACGTAAATCGAGGGCACGGTTATTGGTCCATTCGATTTGACATTTATTTTTTCAGCCGAAAAATAGTTCGGCCGAAAATAATATCTTTCGGCTGAAAAATATTTTTAGTTTGGCCGAAAAAAAGTTTTTCGAAATTTTGGAGACCAGATTGTCACGAAAGTGTAACCCACCTTCGTGATTCCACCCCCCCACAGTCACTTTTTTGAATCTCTTTGATATCCTTTTTCATTTCTTCCTCCATCAAACAATTTATCAATATCGCACCTTGATCTTTCCAATACGAAGAATGGTCTAGAGTGCAAAACTTTGTTGCTTTCAACTTAAAAAATATGGCTTTTCTTTTTCTCAACTTAGGAGGAGCTTGTAAGTTTCTTAGTACATAAATACTATTAGCATACCGAGGAGAATCAAGGAACTTTTGATATATCTATGGGGTTGTTTCTTCTTCTGAATTTGTTGATAAATCAACCATAAAATTGATTCCCAAAACATCACAATTGGGTTGTGCCTTCAACTTTGAAAGTCCTTGACCTTTAATCAGCTTTGTGGGTTTGATCTCGAGGTCATACTCCAACATCACTGCTATCCATTTTCCCCTTCTCCGTTCAGGATCAGGATAAGTTAAAATGTCTTTTATAGAATTTCTAGGCACATAAGCAATGACATGGGAATGAAACATATAAGTTCTAAATTCCTTAAGGGATTTCACCAAGGAATATGCATGGTTTTCGATGATGTCATACCTTATTAAGGAGTCTCTCAATGTCCTACTATAATAATCTATGGGCCTTTGAAAGCTCTGATCATCTTTTTTCTGCAAAACACCAGCAATGCTGCATTTTGAAGAAAAAGAAAAGAAGATAAAATATTTTGCAAATTTTGGGTTGGCTAACACTGGAGCTTTGGCCAATGCCACTTTAATATATTCAAAAGACTTCTAGCTTCAGGATTCCAATTTATTTCATTTCCTTTCGTGAGAATATTTGTGATATACTTTATGATCTCAACCAAGTTAGGAATAAACCTTCTCAAGAAAATCGCTTTTCCCAGGAAATATTGTACCTCTTTCTTTCTCCTGGGAGTGTCGATATTCAGAATTGCTTCCACTCTTCTAGGGTCTATTTTTATCCCTTCCTTCTTCCATTCCAAAGTTTGACTTTTTTGGATTCAATGAGATGCCAAACTGATCTGGATTTTATTGGAAGAAAGAAATGAATATGGATTATTACCAGGTTCTTAAGACAAAATAACATAGATATAGTAAAACTGGTTTTCTATTCAATGATGAAATAAGTTGAAAACTGTAAAATGCAGCGGAAACAAACTTGTTGGAATGGTGGCAGCTTATCTCTGAGAAGAGATGTGACGATTGCGCTCATTCGCAAGAAGATCATTACAATGAAGGCTCTAAAGGCCTTTTTACAATAAGAAGGAATGTTAAAAACCCTATACATCCAAAATCCTAACCCTAAGAGATAAAGATCCAAAAGTCATTTGGGCCACATTTGGGTAAGTTAGTAAATCAACTTCCCTAGGTCGTAACTTTTGCATACGATCTTCGTTTTAGGCGTATGATAGCCCATTGGAAAGGCTTCATCAAGGAGATTCATTTTATGCACAATATTTAAGGAACTTACATATTGCAAACCTTATTTAAAAAAAAAAAAACATCGTTTAGGGCCTCAAAATGACTCTGAAAGTCAAAACGGCTAAAAATAGTAAATTACCAAAATTGCCAGAAAATTGTTTTGAGCCAGTTCGAAAAGGTGGGTGGCCACCGATATCCATCTGGATCACAAACTTTATACATTTCTAGAAAACCATTTTTAGATGTTTGAGATGTTGATCATTGGAATCTATAAATATAGTGATATCATCTAGGTAAATAAAAATAAACTTATCTTTTTCATCAGCAAAGGCTATGTCCATGGCCCTTTCGAAATTTGATCCAACATTCATAATCCGAAAAAGGCATTTTTTGATACATGAAATTTCCGCAAGGTGTTGTAAAATATATCTTCTCTTGATCATCCAGATGCACCATAATTTGGTTGTATCGAGAGAAACCATCAAGCATTGATATCTTCTGAGATCCCACCACCTTCTGAAGGATGTAATCCATCTTAGGAAGTGGATAATTTTATTTGATAGACACCCTATTTAGATTATGAAAATCTACACATAACATAATCTCACTACTTTTTTTCCTGACAGGAGCTAGGTTAGCCACCCACTTGGAAAATCTTAAGGACACAATCCTTTTGGAATCCAACAACTTCTTTACCTCCTTTTCAATCAATGTCAAGGACATAGGGTTTATTCTTATCAACTTTTTCTTGAAGGGTTTATGATCATCCTTGATGGGAATTATATGTTGAATTACCTATGTATCATAGACCTTTAAATCTTCATAACTCCATGCAAATACATCAGGAAAATCCTTCATAAGGATGATATACCTCTGTTTATTTTTTGGAGTGACTTTTCTTGATTGTTTGATGATCTCAGGATTCTTCTGAGTCCCAATGTTGCAATCTTCTATGTCCTCATCGTTTTTAGTGATTTTAGGATATCTGGATACATCGTTGTTGTCAAAAATATTTTCCAATGGGACCACGCCTGTGGGAATAATATTATTTTTGAGTTGCACAATATCTCTTCCAACAATCTGATTATGAAAAAGGTCATCAATGTTAAATACATATGCATCTTCATTCTCTTCATAGCAATGCTCATCATCAATATTTGAATTAGAAAATTCATCACTCATCTGAAGGATTCTCTCCCCTGTTTTCCATCTTCAAATATTTTTCAATATTTAATGTTATCAGCTACTGCTTGCCTATTCTTGACTTCAATTTCATACTTTTTATTAAGAAAAATTCGAATTTTGAAAACTGAAGCTGAAGTGTCTAAAGCATATACAATTTTGTTTTTCCCCGTAGGCATCACTGACAAATTGTATTGTAAAAAATATTCAAGAATATCAAGCACAAAATTCCTATATGCTCTCAATCTAGGATGCTTGGACTGATATATACCCTTTACCTGGTCGATAAAAATCTCATAATATCCATGTACAACTATCCTCCTACCACCTAATTCTTTTAAATTCTTCAATCCTGACATTAGTGCCTCATATTCGGCCATATTATTGGTACAATCAAAATAAAGATTGTAAGAATGTATTTTTGTACGTATATTGGTAGGGTTAATCCACACACTAACTCCTGCTCCTTCTCTGCTAGAAGCTCCATCAAAGCTCATATTCCACATTTCATCTTCAACACTATTTTGCTGATTTGTAATTTCCTTTGTTTGCTGATCAATTTTTTCTTTCATAACCATGATAGTTGTTGGCTTCCCCTCTTCAAAAGCCAAGTCATTATAGAATATAGAGGAACCAACCTCAGTATCAACATACTAAATGGGATGATTATTTGGTTGAGTTCTTCTACTCACCATGTTCTTGAGAAAAACTTCTCTATACAACCTTCTTTATTCACCAAAAATGAGGATAGTAGCATATGACATATCCATTTGCATTGTTCCTTTCAACTTTGCATCCCAAGATCTAGATAACAACATGCCAAATTTAGGAGGGATGTTAGCAACCACTGCATCCATGATCAAATATTTTGATGGAATTTGAGACAATGATACAAATAGGTCTTTGATTAAACCCAACCATTTCACCTTGCTTGAGTCAAGAGAGAAAATATCCTTATAAGGTCTTGTAATATCTAGGCCCGTCTCATCCATGAACACCTTGGGCATCATATTATGTGATGCTCCTGAATCTAACATGGAATTTTGTAAGGTCATGTCATGAATTTTAAGACTAACATAGAAAGGAGGAACATCATCAACATCACCACTCTCCTCCACACGTGGGCAAAACAAGATAGCTGGGTAATCAAGTTTTACATTCAAGGTGTTAGGGGCTTCTTCCATTTTTAGCATTTGAATGGTTTGATTTTTGTATTCTCCATTCTTAATCAACTCATTAAATGGAACAAAAATTTTGATTTTATCCATTTCACTTTCAAAATTAAAAGGAGATGGAGCCTTTTCTACCTCTTTCATGACTACTTCCTTTCTTTCCTTGGGTATTTTCTTTGGGGGTTATTCTTTGTATTTCCATTTCTCCATTTCATACTTTTATGAATTATATTTGTTCGGTTGGCTTGAAGAAGTTATATTTATCCAAAGTTTGCTTGTAGGATTTTCCTTTGGAGGATTTGTAGGAAGCTTTTTACTTCTGAAATTATACTATTTCTGAAGCTGCATAATTGCATTATGGTATCCTTTCCTAAACTCTTATGTTTCCCATGACAACATATCATCCTTATCCTGCATAACCTTATCATTTGCATCCATAAATTGATCATGTTATTCTTTAATTAAGAACACATTTGTTTATGTACCATCACAACAATGCATATTGTCTTCAATTGTTTGACCAAAATATTCATTTACATAGTTGTTTTGGAAAGGATGTTTTCTTTATTGATCACCTAGATTTCGTTGATCTCTTTGCTTGATCGATGGACCTAGAGCTCTTTTAAAATTTTGATTTCTGGGATGAAAATCAGTTTGATCCCTGGTGGTAGGATTATTTTCCAAGGATATTCTTTCCATGAGTCTTTCCATAGTCTTCGTCATAAAATCAAATTTCTCATCTGATGATTGAGAAGTTGAGGGTTGGGCTTATCCTTGGAGCTTCTTTACATCTCTGTCATGATTATGTTTAATCTTCCCTGATTCCATCAAATTTACCTCTTCTTCAATTGCATCGCTCATTGAATAATCTAATGTGTTAGATCTTCTTGCTCTTAACAACAAGAAAAATTCATTGTCAAAAGAATCAACATATCGAAGTTGGGCAGCTCAAGGAGGAGGTTTAACTTATGTAGGAATTAAATTATAAAATTTCATAAATTTGGTTGAAAACTCTTGTATTGTTTCATTTGGTGATCTTTTTATATTATTTTACTGAGTTAGAAACTTAAGAGGATTCCTTTTATGACTCCACCTTGCAAGAAAAAGTGTTTCAAAATCTGCAAAATTAGGGATACTCATTATAGGAAGAGATTTAAACCATTTTTTGACTTCTCCTGAAAGACTTTGTGTGAACAACCTGAGTTTTTCATCCTCATGATCTAATTCCTCTAGAAAAAAAAAAAATCATTGAACCAATCCAAGTGTCTTTGGGTTGATGTATTTTCTTCAACATTGAATGATCTAATTCTCTAATTATAATTTTGTGGTAAATCATGCAATTGGGCAAGCAAGGCAAGAGGAGCAAATCTAGTTGCCATGGCTCTAGGAGGATTTTGGGCTATCTGAACAGTCTGAGCGGGGACAATCTGAATAGGAATAGTCTAAATGGGGACATTGGGAATCAAGGGCTAGAATTTATTCTCATCAAAGATAATTGCATTCAACTTAGATTATGATCTAGATCAGAAAAAGTTTTTCTCAAATTTAACATCAAATTCAAGTTCATCAATATTTTTTAAATCGTTGTTGGGTAAGGATAGATTTATGTCTAGGAAAGAAAATGATTGAATTGTCTTTTATTTTATTTTGTGCAAGAGTTTCTCGGGATTAGACACAGATGCTATAGGTTCTAGATCATGGTTCCTTCTAGTGTAAATTCTGTTAGGATCTAGGATTTCTTATTTCCTCAAAAGATAAAAATATGCTACTGATATTATTAAATGAAGTCCACAGGGTAAAACAAATTCAACCCAAAAGGTGCTTGATTCATTGTTACCCTCAGAAATCAAATCTAAGCTTTTAGACGTTCTTCCTAGGGAAAATTTTCAATTTTGTCCTTGACAATGGTGCCAAAATGTTAACGCTGTGTAAATTGTTGGGTTGAAGGAACCATATACATTTTCAATTTTGTCCCTGACAATGGCACCAAAATGTTAACGCTGTGTAAATTGTTGGGTTGAAGGAGCAATACACAAAGGTAACCTATAAAACAACTTTAAGACTAGAAACTAGTTGTTTCAATCTAGAGAAGGATCTCTCTGAGGCTTGATCTCTAATAGACTGGTTGTTTTAAAATGATGGCTAGATTTACAATTTTAAGATAATTATTCAAGGTCTGTTGATAAACGATAGTGTTTCTAGGGAAATGGAGTCAACCCTTAAAAACAACCAAAACAAAGCTTGGTAGATAGAATCTCTTGGAGGAACAAAGGCTAAATAAGGTGATGAACTTCAGTGTTTAGTTTGATCATGTAGAGTGAAATAAGAAAGGAAACATACAATAGAATCATAACACCAGAATAGATGAATTCTGATCTTAGCTAAGAAGAAAGACATTATTTAAATTAATTAAGTCTAGAGCATAATTAGATGAATTTTGGACTTTCAATTCACAAATTTAAAGAGAAGAGAAGTGAAAATGAATATGAGTACATAGGAAATACATATGAATAAAGGTATAGGTTTCATATCACCACCATTAGAATCTTTTTCTTAATGAACTCGAGACTTCTGCAGTTGTATTTCTTTAGATTAAAAAAATTACATAGAGGATCAAAATGTCTATAATTTTTCTTGTGTGCCCCCATTTTAGATCAAAATGGCCCCTATATATAGAAAAAAAAACTACACTTAGCATTTAGGACTCGAGCTATTATCTCCTAGAGTTATGGATTTGGTTGTTTTCAAAGAGAATAATACCCTCTACAAAATTTACCAAAGATAAGAAAGTCGATCTAGAAATCATAACCTATATGAGATGTTATTTACAATCATAAATTATTAAGAAAATTTCAAACATACAGTTGTGATGAATGATTATGTGTATCACTAGACAACATTGTCACCATTGCGCAGTAAATTATGGTTTCTGATGCACAAATGTTGGCTAGGAAATCTGCGTTGTGATATCGCATGGAAGATCTTCTTGTTGAGGTTGTGTCTGCGAATCCCATTGGAAGTAAAGGATGGGATCATTCATTTTGTCCATATATTCCTTTTCCTAATTCACTTGTAGTCATAAGGCCCTGTTTGTCCTTTTTAATGAAATTTTTTGTCTCTTCAAACTCCTCACATGTCTCAACATAGCCACATTTATTTTCAATTTGATTGAGTGTCAAAGAGAGATGCACATGCATCGTTAATAGTTGGTTTTCATTCCTTGAAATGTTCCATGATTCTTTCCTCTAATATCCTTTTTTCCTCCCTGATCTCAATGATCACGTCTTGAGCCTCTCTTAGATTCCTTTTCAATCAATTCATATTCTTTTCTCCTATTGTTGGTGAGGTAGGAGATCTATGACCTGCTTGAATCTGTGAAGCTGGTGTTTAAGGAATTCTTTCTACTGAATCCCTTCTCAATTCTCTATTTTCTTGATAGAATTGGGCTATGACATGTTGATTTTTCTTTAATTGTGCTCTCACCTCCTTAGTATATGCATCTTGGTCACCTAGTTCCACTTGATTTTCATCAATACCCTAGTTTGCACATTCAACAAGCCCTGGCTGAATTGTAGGTATGGGAAATCTCCTGGTAGAGGGCCTGGTCCAAGATTTACTGGGATCTTGAGTCTCCTCATTTATATCAGTAAATATTTTTTTTCTTCTCTTCTTGGATGTTGGCTAACTGAGTGATTAATCTTCCATTTATTTTCCTTTTCTTCTTTAATAAAAACTCCCACTCTCACCTATAAGCTATGAAGTGTTGATTTCTTAGCAGATAAAGGAATATCTCTTTCAGGGTCTCTAGGAATTTTTGCCAAAATTAGGAAAGAATTCAAGTTCGTGTTTAGATTTTCCATCTCCGTAACAACCAACATCTTAATAAAGGAAAAATGAAATAGGTTTCTCTCTTCCTCGTCAACTTTGGCTTGGACATTGTCTTCCATATTTCCCAGGCTTCAACACAGGAAGAAAGGTAAGTTTAAGGAACTTCTCCCTCTAAAATCCATCAGTAGCCTAATGTGGTATGGATACACCTTGTCGAATCTTCCCTCATAGGAGAAGTACTTCCTGATTATATTCAAAAGTTTCTCAAAAGGTTCCAAGAGAAGCTCACTAGGAATGTCGGCTCCAATTTTCCGATTTCAATATTTAGGCTTGACGAAATCAATATATTGTGAAGTATCTAATGGAATACCTTTAAAACATTGTTCTCCCTATAGAGGGATCTCCATCCTAACTGACATATCTTCCTCTTTCACTTGAAAAGTGATCTCTGCAATAGTCGCATTGACACGAGTAAAATTAACGACGAAATGCTTAGTTAGTTGCACATTATATACTTGAATATTTTCACAGAAACATATGCATCTGGCTTGTCCAAAAGATACCCTGATCATCAGGTCTTAATTTATTAACTTTAAATCATGTGGTTCAAACCTCATGACCTTGTCACTTCTTGCATTCTTTCTTTTACTTTGAGAATTTGTCATGATGTTGCTATATGTCAATTTAGGGCATGCATCAATAAAATTGTAATAGCCTCTCTACGCAGTGAATAAGAATAGTAACCATTTCACAATGCACAAGAAAAATTAGCAACATGAAACTTTTTGCAACAAAAACATCGGTGGCAGAAAATTCGGCGTAATGAGAAACTTAACGCAACAGTAAAGTGCGACAAAAAAATTTGACACAGCGGAAAACTTGGCGCAACAAAAAACAACAATGGGAAACTTGGCGCAGTGAAAATATCAACGCAACAATAGGTAATAAGAATTTAGATCAGAAGAAAGAAGGTTGATTGTGGGTAAAAAAACTTGTTCCAAAAGATAATTTGCAACAGGCTCCAAGGAGAAATCTTTAACAATGACTGAAAGTGATGGAGTATACGTAGAAAAATCAAAATAGGATATTTATGTAGTGACTGGAAGAAGATAGTATTTACATAGAAATGGGCTTCAGAGCTTGCTATAAAAACTATGGATGACGCACAAATTTTTAAAGTGATAGAGAAATATGAATGGTGACCAATATTTGCTCTTGAACGGATAAGGAATGCAATTATGAAAAGGGACTGAATATCCATAGTGACGAGATGTCTTAAAGCACGTTGAATATTTGCACAGTGACCTCGTTCTATGGGTACTCCTTTAAAGTGAGAAATAGTACAAATGAGATGGAGTGCTATGATTGTTCACTTTTCTAACTTCATGATTAGGTAATGATGACCCATAATATATTTTTACATGACCTTTATCGTAACCACTTAACTTGACCTTGGTACCTAAATTCCACTTTTCTGACATGACTCGAGACTTAGGAAAGTAGACCTTTACAATTTAAACATGACAAACCTAACACAGTTTTACCAATTATGACTAAACTTCTTACTCGACATTTCAAACCATTGTTTAATTGGTCACTGACCTCATAAACTTTGACACACCAACTGCGACTTAGTCAATATTTTTATTTTTTTTATAAAAACCAATACATGGCTCTGAAAATGTTTGGACAAACCTCTAACTCTAAATACAAAACACATGGTGCTAACAAGGTCTTCGTACATTCACTTTTTCTCATTTATTAAATAGGCCTTATAAACTAACGTTGTCCTTTACTAGATGGAAATTTTTTTATTCTACCTACATGAGGGGTTAGAGAGGTTAGGTCCCTAACTTGGCCTCCCCCTCACAAACAACCTTTTTCCCAAGGCTTGAGATGATGAAATTGTTGCAGAATAGTAGCAGTCTCTGAGGTGGCATATTATGGAGTTGTATTCCAATGGAAGATGGAATATAGAAGAGTTGGTGCAATGGAACAATTTGATGCTTTGCATATTGAACAACACTTTCCAAACATTGTTGGTGAACGTGGGATTCATGTCAACGGCAATAGAATGTGGCATGCCATGATTTTTGAAGATATTATCCATGAAAACTTGGGCCACTGTCGATTTGGTGAAGGGATGTTGCAGAGCACATAAATGATTATATTTGGAAAGAAAATCAACCACCACTATGATGATTGTGTTGTTTCTTGATTTAGGGAGGCCCATAATGAAATCCATAGAGATATCCCACAAAATAGATGGGGGGATTGGAAGGGGTTGGAGTGTGCCAGGGGGTT
>JASDQU010363650.1:0-11655 GCA_032191745.1 Picea mariana
CGGACAACACTTGTCTCAAGGGGAGGGGCATGTTAAGCCCTAATGTTGGCTCACTACCCCTTAATTGGGGCATATTATATGAGTAATGTTATTTTATTTATGTCGGCTTTAGGCCATTAGTTGTAATTATACCTCCTATTCTCCTATATATACCAAGGAGTCTTTTTAATTTTGAATCATCTTGTACTTGAACATTTAAGTGGGGTAAAAGAAGGTTGCCCCCTCGAAGAGGCTTATTATCTGAAATTATCTCTGTTTCAAGGCGTTGAGTACTTTTCCTGAGGTTTTTCCATGCTATATTGATGTTTGGTTCTTAACAGGATCACTAGTGCTCAATTATGCATCATCAAAGAAGCATTAGAGCAGATGAAATCTGATTACTTGTAGTTTTTCATGTATAGGGACCTTTTTCTTAAGTTCCTTGAAGACAAGGAAAGGGAGATTGAGGAGATTTTTTACCAGATTAGTCTGGCACACTCCTCATCATTGACAACAACAGAGACTTCATCATCTTTGGCAGTAGTGACACATGAGGGCATGAGTGGCACTCATGATCTGAGGGAGGAGCCTCTTGTGACAATTTCGTGCGAGGAGCATTCCGAGTCGTTGGTGAGGTTTGGCACAGAGGTTTTTGACCATGCGTCTATTTTGCATTACATGGATCATGAGTCATTCCTTTTGGCTCAAGGCTTAGCTACAGAGGAGGTAGTTGAGAAAATTCTGTGTGGACCAACCAACAAAGAAGTATATGCACCAGTCGATTGGGGGATTGAGTATAGGACATATGTGGATACATCACTTTGGGATCCAGGTTCAGTTGATATTAGTAGAGTGATTGATACAATGAAACATATAACATACAATGTGGTACATTATGATATGGTGTTATGAAAGAGTATACAACAATATACAACATTGTACAGTGGTATACAATGGACATTTTCCCAGGGGAGACCTTCATACAAGGACTTCATGGACTTTGGTTCACCCAGGATCAATGATTGGATGGACAAGTTTCATGAAGAGGAATATTCCTCAGAGATTGATCTTCGATTGGGATATCACCATAGTAGGAACAGAGAGCAGGTTACCCGTAGGATCACTCTCAGATATTACTTTGAGTCCTTGGTCATACCATTTAGGTTGACCAAAGAACCTAACATTTCCCAGTCTTACAGGAAGTGGAAATGGAATCTAGTGATATTTTCTGATGCTAGCAGTATATTCAGCAGGACATGGAGGGTTGAAATGAGTCAGTTGGGTGAGGCATGTAGGATTATATCCATATCAGATTTATTTCATTTGGGTTATGTGGTTAGGCAACAAATCCATATTGTATTAGATCAGTTCACAAAGATTTCAGTTGACAGAGTGGTGGATGGCCTTATCCACTATGGAGTTTTCACACATGTAGTCCTTGATTCCACACTTAGGGAGAGGATTATGAGGGATATGTATGATTCACCGCAGGTGATAGGGATACTTTCCAAGGAGGTGTTTAGACTCCACAGATTACTTGAGTACATTGATGATGATCGAGATAACATATTACCCGATGCAATTTGGTAGGAGATGAACATATTAGTAGACATAGAGTTGATTCCAAGTACTTGGTCTCCACCAAATGATGGCATACTAGGGACTTGGATCATTTTGACTTCGTTAGCACAATAGTAGCTAGGAGGTATTGGGAGTGGTGGAATTCCAATTTGGTGGTGGGATCCAGGAATTCATCTGAGTGATATATTGATTCTGATGATGATGATCGATAGAGCCATGACAGTGATTGGTTTGCTTTATTTTTTGGATGTCAATAGAGGGGAGGTCGAGACTTACATTATTTGGAAGGACAGGCTCGAGGCAGGTCGTGGATTTGCAGACTTAGAATTCACTAAGACACCTTTGCAGGGGAGGATTCATGACGATGGTCTCAGTCCCTTCAGGGACATCGACTTGGGGTTCTAGGAGAGGAGGATGTATACTGAGAGCGTTGGTCCAACGATGATGATCATAGTAGTGTAGCGTCAACATGGTGGTACCTTTCCAGGATTAGTTTGGGACCTTGGAATTACATTGCTTGACAATTCAACTACTATTATATATGTGAGCATCAATTTTGACTCTCTAGATTTTACCTTTGGGAGGATTAGGAGTGGTTGCATGGAGGAGTGGCCTTTTGAGGAGTTAGATGAATTTAGGCAGCTTATGATTGCCTGGATTATCAGGAGCAGTCAGATGGCTATTGGTATTTTCACCTTATAGAATAGTGTTATGAGTAGAGGGTGCTTCATGTCTTACATGCTAATGTGGGATCTCGATGACTTTACCTTCTACGAGGTTCTTGTGTTTAGGGACTCCATAGATGATATGTTGGGGGATTGTCCAGACGATGTTTGGATGATTGCAATAGACTGGGGGTGCTGGAGTATTAGGAATTTTCCCTTTGACACTTGGAGATGAGGTGTAGTGGATTTCCTATCAATAGATGAACACATAGACTTCTCTATGATGTCTTATTTTAGAGTTGGGATACATTGGATGGGTATAATACTCGATAGTGGATGCGATGCTTTGAAACATTACAACTTGTGGATGCAAAGTGGGCACGATGGTTGGACGACTGTGATTAGATTGGCGCAATATCAACATGGTGGTTCCTTTATGAGGAGAGCTTGGGACCCTGGGATTTCATTAGGAGATAGTGTGACAACTGACATGGAGGGAAGAGTCACTTTTTTCCTTCATGAGATTGGTTATTGAGAAGAGTAGTTCCGTGGTGGGTTGATCGAGTTGTTGCAACACCAAGTGGCCTTACTTGTGGGTAGTTTTTAGAAGACCTCGGATGTCAATACTTTATAGGACCACGTTTTGAGTGGAGGATGTTTCACCTCTTACATGGTGGTTTGGGATCCTAGTATCATTTTCAATTTCAGTTTGGATCAGTTGATGGAATGCTAGGTCATGATGGAATTGCTTGAGGAAACAATATCTTTGGGAAGGGAGGATTTGTCATGTCCCCATTTTTGGGTTTCCGAGTTTTGTAGTAAAAGGGACTTCCATGACTTGTTAGTGGAGAAAAAGGGGTAAAAATGGGGTAATTTATTGTCATTTAGTTAGGAGATGTTATGTTTCTAAAGTGACATTAGGGAAATAAAGTAACTTTAGATTAATAAGTTAATTAACCATTATTAAAGTGACTTTTAATCTTAAAGTGAAAATTGGAGGGAAAATAAAGGTTATATTTGGTTTAGTCAAAAAGGGGAAAATTCTAGAAGTTACATTTGTTTTGGTCAAAAAGGGGAAAATTCTATAAGGCACGGGAAAAGAATAAAAGGAGGGGTAGAGCCTCACATTGAAATTATGATTTGATTGATATCTTGTATGGTGCTCTTGGAACCATTGTTTCATTAGGGTTTAGAAAAAACCTTCCATTGTTTGTCTTGTTTCGATGGTGCAATGTTCACCCTAGCTAGACAAGGAGGAGGATCCATCCAAGATCTTGATTGGAGATTCGTCTTGGGTTTTGATTTCAGTTTTTTTTTTCTTGGAGAGGTTGTGACACTCGGAGGGTTTGATCTCATCTTTTGAGGAGGCCATGGCATGATTCCGCGTTTTTGGCTTGTAATGTGTGTTTTCCATTGAGGTATTGTAGCTTCCATAACAATCATTGGATGGTTGTATTCAGTTATTCATTCATAATAAAATACCACATATTGTCTCTTATATTTATGATGTATTTGTATTACATGCAATATGTTTGACAAAAAATTTATTAGTAGATTACATGCAAACTATTTGTGAAATTTTTTCAATTAGATTAGAGCATCAAGAATATTTATTGCACATAAAGACATAGTATCCCAGCCCATTCTACTGGGGATATTACAGATAACTCATAATGAGTTCAAGGTGGGAGATCATGTGTATCTCAGGGTAAACCCCAAGAGGAGTTTCTTAAGGATGGGAACATGTGCTAAGTTGGCACCCCACTATTGTGGACCATTTGAAGTCTTAGAAAGAGTGGGACCAATATCATATAGACTTGCCTTTGCACCTACTGTTAGAGCTCACAATGTGTTCCATGTATCTTTATTAAAGAAATATGTTCATGATTTTGATCATGTTATTGATTGGGTTGTGATATAGGTGAAACCAGAGGGAGAATTATGTAGATTTTAACCTTGTACAATATTTTACTACAAATGGATTTTCAATAAAAGAACAGAAAAGATACAATGGAAAATACACACATTACACATAGATTTTTCCCCTAGAAACCCAAACTGGGAAAATCAACATATTCTATATTCATTCATAGTAATACATTGTTTACAATACAATATACATATAAGATCCAACGACATACAAAACCCTAACCCAATGACTTGGATTAGTCAACAACCCTAATTCCTTAACCAAAAATAGAACCATCGGCAAAAACCATGTGCCAAAAAACTGCCCAACAATGGACACGAAAAATGATGCAAAAATGCAACATGTTTCCTGAGGCAAACAATTTTTCTCGAGGGCATTTGCCTTGAACCCCCGTGCAGGGGGGGATATCGACCCCCTGTAACCCCTAAAAGGGGGGCCTAGCGACTCCCCTGTGTGCTTGGCACAACGTAGAAAACCATAGAGCTAGTCGTGCAAAGAATATAACACATGCCCAACAAATTCTAGCCTGAACCTCAGTGCATCTTGGACAAAATAGAAACATTTCTATGAAACTGAGCCATCATGCATGTCAAGGTGCAATGGAAGCATTTTGGAGAAGATGAATCACCTTGAGAACTGGAGGATGCCATGAGAGAGTAATACCCATTTTTGTTTTTTGTATAATTGTAAATATATATGTTTCTTTAAACATCGAGAAAAATGTTTCTTTAATAGGGAGGGGTCTGTAACACCCTGTATTCCCCCATAATTTTAATCATGTTAAGTCTTCATATAATGGGATTATGAAGCTTGTAATCACGCTATCGATTAATAGAAAACACCAACAGACTGACTAAGAGGGAAAATCCTTGAGTACTAGCCATGATATCATAGGTGGGAATTGACGAAGTGGATTGGTGCAGTGGAACAACGATGTTTCAATGAAGAAAATATAAATATTTTTTAACAAGCTATCATATACTTGAAAAACATAAATACACACCTGCCAACGTGATTGGATCTGTATGGAGCCATGTGATCAGTTATGGGTGATAGGATTGGTGGTTGAAGCAGTTATAACTGTTGACATATCTGATTGCTTGAAGAGAAAAGGGTTAGTTAAAATATGAAAAGAGGAAAGGGTCAATTAAAATCTAAAAAAAGGAAACTCTTAGATTACCCCTTCGAATTCAGGAAAGCTGACAGGAGGTTGTGTCTGACAATAGCCATGGGAATCCCAAGGATTTGGTGGAATAAGAGGCCAGAGGTGGAAAAGGATCACCCATATGTCTAGATGCCAACACGCATAGACATGAGACAAAGAGTTTGTACCCAGAGAGAGAGAGAGAGAGAGAGAGAGAGAGAGAGAGAGAGTAATAATAAACACACTAAGGAAATTACAAGAGCTAGAGGAGTTGTGAACAAATTCTCACAAGGAACCACATAGAACAAGATGAGTTGCAGACCCATAGTTAGATGAAGTGGTGAGGAGGAGACTCACGTGCTTGAGTGAAAAAGATGTTGGGAAGCTTTCTTGAAGAAAACATGGAACTTGTCCAAAGATATTAATGGTCACCCTAGAATAGAGAAGACCCAGATACAAACTGGAGCATTAGTGGGCCATGACTTGGTGCTTATTGAAAAGAAACTAGCATTGGAAGGCGGGGTCGTCGAGGGAATTTATAGCAGATAAGGGACTCCCTTATGCAATGGAAATCTAGTTGGGAAAGTGTTTGATAAGCTCGTGGAGGCCTAGAACTCAGTGGGAAGAGGGAAACTTTTGATGTTTCCAGAGGAATGAGGGAGAGTAACCTTCCTAGACCATTTGGTTTAGAAATTAGTTGAATCAATCCCCTTGTGATATCATGGCTTGGCACGTGGGTGGTATGTTGTAGGAAGGTACTCTACAAGATAGCATAAGGTTGGGAGGATAGGATTCCTCTCTCAGTTAGTTGGTGGGTTGACATATTTCACTAAACAGATAAGTATTTAACTTGACATATTTGATGTATGCTCAATTATACAAATGTATTGTTTTATGGTTTAAATAACAAATGTGAATGTATAAAAGAAATGGTTGAATCCATGAGTAAAATAGGTTATGAATGTTTTCTTTCACTATTAACTTGACAGACCTATGTAACCCAACAAAATGTGTAAGAGTAGGGTGTAGCCCTATGAGTTATGCAAGTCCTTTACATGGAAGGCTTTCAAGATGTAAACTTTCATTGGAGGTGTAATGTCAGTAATGGGTGTAATCTTGTGGGGGTTGCAAGCTTTTGAGTGGAAAGCTTACAAGATATGAATAAAATATTCACCATAATTGACAGGAGTACCTTGAAGCTGAGGAGAGTTTTATGAGTAGTTAGGGAGTCTTAAGCCCTATGCAAACCTCCCTGTTTTAAATGGAAAGTTTGCAGGATATGTAAATATTCATCCAAGTCCAAGGTAAAAGTGCCTTAGCCAGTTTTCTAAATGAGGGTGTGAGCCTAGAGGGCCTAGTCAAATCCTAGAACCAACCTAGGAGAAACCATGGATTGGTTAAGTCCTGATTCATACTGTAAATCAAAGAAAATCCCATGTTGAGTCAGAGAAAATCACAACCGTTGATTCAATGCATTGAGTCGATTTTGACCATCGGTCGGAGAATGCGATTGTCGGAATGGCCAAGTACAAGAATATAAATGGGTTCTGATAGAAGGAACTCTGAGTCAATGACAGTCGTCCATCTATCAGAAGACTAGACGGTGAAATGGTGACTGTTGAAGCCACATATAGACTGATCGGAAGGGAGACCATTGGAGACCAGGAAATAGGGTGCGAGATAGGAGTTTGAAGATAGAGATGTATGAGGATCGTTGATATGTCTGATACATCCCGTGATATCTCGACCGTTGGATCTAGTATGGCCTTGATATAGAAAGGAGGCTTAGGAACCATAACTATCGTGCAGTTGTAGACACCGAGGGTGTTGTAGTGAACGAGGATCGTCAGATCCATCATAGTCAGTGTTGTCAGAGAAATATGGTCGGAGAGGCACATGGTACCAAAATGGGGACATTCTGATGATAAGGGACTCCAAGAATGAACGTGAGTCGTCGATAAGAGATTGGGTGGGGTGCAACCTTAATCGTAGGATTATTGTGGGTTCCACTTGATCACCTGGAACTAAGGGAATCAAGGCTATTGGATTCTAAGTCTGAGGGTCGTTGGATCCATAAGGACGACCCATCTGAGTGATGTTGTCGGGGAAGATATCGATCTTGGAAATCGAGAATTCCGACATGAAGGAGTCCAAATAACTATAGATCATTGATCTAGGGATAAACAATGATTTTAACTGTCTTATTGAAGGTGTGTGGATCCCTTGGCAAGGCAACAAACTTTTTAGAGGGGCTTCACTGGTAGCCTAGAGAATTGAATGAATAGAATGTAACACAGTGAAAGTTGTGATAAAAGAATTCCTCATTGAAACATTGACGAACTGAACTCTTACCCTAACGATAGAGGAAAATGAACATCCCACTAGCCTATGGGAGTTAGGGGGTCGAGTGTGTTACACTAGAAATGATGCAAGTGAGTTTGTATAGGCCACTTTGTCATGTTAGATACCCCTTAGAATTGTATGGAGCATAGGATCATCGATGTGGTTGGAACCCTTCATTATTCGAGTTGTTGTATGCAACATAAGAACACCATTATCACTATATTCCTTCATTATTTTCTTTCAATCTCTGGGATTAGTAGTTAAGGTTAGTAGGGGGAGGTTTCAAGTTTCATGGAGTATAGCATTGGGTAGAGGAAGTGACAAATGATCTTGCAAGTGAGGAAGGGATGGTTTAAATGTGCTAGGGAGAAGAAGTATGAATTGTCAAATGAAGATAGACTAGTAGATCTAAATTAATTTAAGGTTTTCTTTATGAAAAACATGGAAGTACAAATTGGAGTGGCAAGATTCTCCAATAAGAGTTCTTCACATAAATGAATGTTAGCAGAGATTGTATGAATGATGGGTGGGGAAAACAAGGTCTAGGATAGTATGATGTATCATTCCTAGTTGCAACACTTTAGAATCTTTCATTATTTTTCCTTCTGTCTCTAGCCTTAACAATTAATGTTACCAGGGATAGATTTCAAGGAGTGGAGCATTAAGTAGGGGAAATACCAAATGAGAATGTAAGTGTGGAAGGATTGGTTTAAATGTGCCAAGGAGAAGATATGTCATTCGTCCAATGGAGATATATTGTTAGATCCAAATTAATTTAATGTTTTCTTAAGTACAATGAGGAGTGACTGGTTCCCCAATGAGTTTTCTTCACATATATGAATGTCAATGAAGATTGTTTGAATGATGGAAGGGAAACACAAGGTGTTGGCAAGTCCAACCAAAAAATGCTTTAGAATAGTGTGATGTGTATTTTCCAGTTGCAATGCTTTAGAATCCTTCATTATTTTTCCTTCAATATTTAGGTTTAGTAGTTAAGGTTAGCAAGGAGAGGTTTCATGGAGTGGAGCATTGGGAAGGGGAAGTAACGAATGAGCATGCGAGTGGCAAGGGATGGTTTAAATGTTCTAGGGAAGAGAAATGTCAACCATCAAATGGGGATAGATTCATTTAGATCTAGAATAAACTTTTTTCACATAAATAAATGTCAACAAAAATCTATAGATGATGAAAAACACAAGGTGCTATCGAGTCTAACCATTAAACATTTTCTTTACATATATGAGAATAATGGATAATAAACATGAAATTCAACCATTAAATACTCTTAAAATAAAACTAAGTAATTTTTTAATTTTTGAAAAATTTGATAAATCAAATTTGATTTTAATAAACACTAACCATCATCATTATATTATATCTTTTTAATTATAATTTTTATAAATAACAAGAAAATGGAAAAATATAAATTTATTTTCACTTAATGTTAAAATCTGAAAAATTTGAAGCACCATAAAGATTCAATGATTCAATTTTACCCTTTGGTTGAATTTTTTCAAACTTGTGAATATTTTTTTAGCCAGTGGAAGTTTTATTTTGCATCTATGTACACCGACATAAATGGTGGAATCTTTCCACGAGTACCTGATTTCCAATTCAAGAAACCTCATTTCCTCGGATTTTGAAAATTCTTTGCCATATCCTCTACCAAGATGAGATAATGTTTATCCGACCCAATCCATCTCATGTGGTGGTGCTTACAAAGTTGAACACGTCGGATCCATTAAGTTGTTCGTCGCTCCTCTTCCCATTGCGAGGTCGAGCAGCGGTCCACGTGATCCTCTATATCGACTCCATCTCGGTCGAATCTCCTCTCCACATATTCTCATATTTCTTTCGAACCACACATTGTTTGCACACATTCCTTGTTGTTGGTGGTGGTAGCGTTGTTGCAGCAGCTGCTATGGTTAGTTACAGCTAAACTAGTAATGGTGAAGTGCAGGTATGGATGATTAAGGGGAACTTGTTTACCATGGCATCTGTAATACCTGATCATCTACCGAAGCTCCAAACCACAGGTCTCACCTTTGCCAAATCCCTACTTAGGTCCGCCAATGGACCCGCTAACTTGCCCCTCAGAGAAAAATCGGCCAAACCCCTCGCAATGCATGCTCTTCAGCGCAGGGACGAAGAAATCAATGTAGAAGAGAAACAGTGGAGTCGTCATCCTTTGTGGTTCCTGCATTCCCAGCCACTGGATTCGATCCCGTTATCTGGTTTTGGGAACTCGGTGCTCGTGGACTCTGATGGATCAACGCTAATGGATTCCAAGGTCGAGGTTGCCGTGCAGCCGAGTCCACCACCGAGGCGCAAGAAGGTTGACAACAGCGAACGGAGTGACTATTATGTCAACATGGGCTCTGCCATTCGCACTCTCAGAGACGAGCTKCCGGCCMTATTTTCCAAAGAGTTGAGCTATGA
Source organism: Picea mariana (assembly GCA_032191745.1). NCBI lineage: Eukaryota > Viridiplantae > Streptophyta > Pinopsida > Pinales > Pinaceae > Picea > Picea mariana. The sequence continues at coordinate 10,082 of JASDQU010363650.1, forward strand.
CATATACAGGTATGTGCCATTTTGCTTCGAAATGACATACTATCACAAACCCATCTAAACCAGGGCATGATATATTGATTATATTACATACCCATCTAAACCAGACATGATATTGATTGTATAGCAAACCCAACTAAACCAGACATGATTATATGACAGAGCCATCTAAACCCAGGCATGATATACCGTTTATCTGACAGACCCATCTGATCCCAGGCAGGATAAATTGATTTTTAAGTTCAAGTTGCTATCTCAAGTTCCGATTCAATGCTCAATCTAGAACCTAGTGAACCCTCTAAATTCGATACATTGTCATACATGGGGGCCAACAAACACATGAAGAGTTGAGGGATCAGCCTCAGACTCAGACCCAGCTAAAGAATGCACTTTGCTTCTTTTTAGTGTAATAATTGATTTAAATATATGTATAATTGATAATACAGAGAAGCCAGTTGTTCTGTAGCCTGGGTGGAGGTGAGGGATCCATACACCAACGCTTAGGATATGGATATTAGCACAAACCCATATAAATCGAGTCTATATGCACCTCAAGATTGTAAAGCTTGACGATGCATATCTAAAGTTTGACACATGACCTTGGTATAAAATATTGGAATTACAGATATGAAACCTTGTGCTATCAATCTTTATCTTTAGGTGCATAGCAGACCCACATTTAAATGGCTCTGTGCTAGCTGTATTCAAATCATTGCATATAAATCGAGTCTATATGCACCTCAAGATTGTAAAGCTTGACGATGCATATCTCAAGTTTCACACATGACCTTGGTATAAAATATTGGAATTCCAGATATGAAACCTTGTGCTGTCAATCTTTAGGTGCATAGCAGATCCACATTTAAATGGCTCTATGTTAGCTATATTCAAAACATTGCATGAGGAATAGTACCCATATTTATTCGGGCTTGATACACACCTCAATATTGCAACGCTGGAGGACGTATATCTTGAGTTTCACATATGGATGAGCCATCAGAAATTCGAATTCAAGATATGCTGTTAGGGTCCTAACCCACACATAGGTAGCACAATATATTCGAATGTAATAAAGGTCAATATTAATAAGGCCTTGCAATAAAATAGAATAAGTCGAATGTAAGAAGACCTAATAGAAGCTTCTGCTTCTAGAAGGTTCTTCCTTTAGATGCTTCTTTTGATAGACATATTTAGTATAAATAGGAGTCGAGGGTATGAGAACCCTAGCTTGGAGATTATTGTAATAGAGCTCTGCTCGACTGGAGGTTGCCCCCTCGAAGAGGCCCGTGAACGTTGCTCTCAGAATCAAAGTGCTATTTCTGTTGTTATTTTTATATCATTTCAGTGTTATCGTGGTGACTATTCTGGTTATATTGCTGTTATTTTGCCATTTCTAGCATTTTATTTCTGTTCTGCATACTTTTTATATCTGGTATATTATAAGTGGTATCAGAGCACTTTCCTTGGCAAACATTGTGGGTAAATTTTTTTCCAGGGTAGAGACGTATTCCGACGTTTTTAAGCCATAGAGATCTGTCGTTACGTGCATAAACCCACGGTTGAGGGATTCATATACG
>JASDQU010363652.1:0-11667 GCA_032191745.1 Picea mariana
ACAAAATAAATTATTTCAATAATAATTTTAATGGAGAAATTAGAAGTGGACCCAACCCTAAAATAAGGAAAGTCGGGCCAAGTGACCTAGAAGATGTTTTTAAGGAAGCTACTTGGAGAGTATAAATAAGAGGCAAGGCTCTCTCATTTGAATCACACTTGAGCATATTGAATATCTATAGGTGTCTGAGGTATACAAATGATATCTAAGATGAAATTCTGAGGAAAGTGAAGAAAAGAAGGCCGAAATGCAAGAAAGGAAATGTTTTTTATGGTGCTTTCTAAGGTATGTTATTTTCAGGTCATCTCACCATTTTTGCTATAAATTTTTTTCTATAATGAGTCATATCCTGAAATTGCTATTAAAGTGAGAAAACATATCCAAGTATCTTTGGTTAAAAATTCAGCTTGTGGGTCTTTGTATTTTGGGAGTTACACTCTGTGGAAAATAGGGTTTGTGGCCAGTCCTGAAACTAGTCAAAATCAGGTGTTTCAGGTAAAAACGTCATAACATATCCAAATTTAGTGAGACAAATGTTTTGGTTAGGGTACAGTATATAGTATTATGTTTAACATTTTTAAATCATTTCATCAAATATTTTGTGCAGGGCACGCTCTACAAGTTTTCTCTCTAGAATAAGCAAGAATTCAGCAAGGTATGTCATTTTTTCTATAAATCATTTTCTGAGAGGTTACAAGTAGTGACACTTGGAAGAATTGCATAAAACAAACTGAATAACATTGTGTATCAGTTTTATATATTTATACATTACAGGTTCAAAGTTATGATTACTTCAAGTTAGGGTTGTTGACTAATCCAAAACTAGGCATGTGAGACTAAATAAAAGTTTGATGAAAATGCTAGTCTCTTGTTTTTAAAGTTAAGGAAGGTTTGCAAGAATGTGATCATATAAACCAGGTTTATTATAGAGCTACAAATTAGATTTTGATGTTGAAATTGATGAGGGCTTTTGGTTGAGGTACATGTTGAGTACATGGTTGAGACAAATAGTTGATGAGTAATTGACACATGATTGGTACATTCTTGGTACATGGTTGATTGCACTTGTTTATGGTACAGGTTGATTACAGGTTGGTGCATGGTTGATGCACTTGTTTATGGTACATGTTGATTACNGTTGAGATTTATTGGTATAGGTTTACAGTTGTATATCTCACAGTGATAGTGTGATAGTGGTTCCATCATTCTACTTCTACTTCAGGGTGGTAGGACGGGGAAAGGACAGGTGGTTGTAGCCACCTTTCGGTTGTAGCCGGAGAACATTGGGGGTTGTAGCCTCCTTCTGGTTGTAGCCAGAGTTTTGGGGAGTTGGAGCTTCCCTCAGGTTGTAGCCTAAGAAACTAGGGGGTTGGAGCTTCCTTCCAGTTGCAGCTGGAAAACAAAGGAATTTGGTTCTTCCAATGCATGTAATTCTTCAAGACATATAAGAAAAAGCATTCCGTGGTTTTCTCCCGATTTGGGTTTACACATAAAACACTGGTGTATTGTGTATGTGTGTGATTGTTTATTTATTACTGCTCATTATTGGATAATAATTCTACATTGATATAACATTTGAAGAAAAAGGATTATAATTACGTTATTACTGATTAACCCCCCCTCTCAGTAATCCAACAACATCGTCACAAGTACCCTTCTTCAGGCAAGCAATGTCCTCACCCTTATCAAGATCTGAGCACAATGGTGGTTGATAATTTTTTTCATGGAACAAATCCAGATGCTCAAAGGAATACTCATAAAAATCCTCAAGGTATGACCGAAAATCATCGGGAGAACATAGAATTAGGTCATCCTTGGGTATTTGGAAATTATTTGTAACTATATCATCTCCTTGTTTCTATATGTCAGAATAATTAGAAACCTCATATGATAGTTATAAAGGCAATATTTTGAAATGACCTTCAATGTCGTAAATGGGATCCCCATCATACCCAGTCATATCCCATTTACGGTTCCTGACATGTATGAACTCATCAATATTATCAAAATCATTACCTTGATCATAACATGAAGGGCTTAAAACATCCAATTGATTCTCTAACACTTCTCCACTTTCCAAATTATAAAATAAAGCATCATGAAAATCTTGGAAAGGTAAATATCTTACCATGTTTACTTCTTCCTATGTAGAAGCTTTGAGGATTTGGATAACTTCATCAAATAGAAGATAAGGCATCATTTTCTCGTCCTCATAACTTTTTCTTACATTTTCAACTTCACAATGTGGAGGATATAGCTTGTCCAAGGGTTCCCTTTCTTCTTCACCCCTTGAATCATAGAATAATGTATCGTCAAAAAAATGAAAAGGAAAGTGACCAATCTCATACTATTCTCTTTGTGAAGGAGGAATAGGATCTTGGATGACTTCATCGGAGGGAGGAGCACACATTGATACTTTATCATTATGTTTGATATCTTCAGGCTCTCACTCTTCAAACAGGTCTTCATTATCCTTGGCAGAAGCATGAGTAAATTATTGTCCTTTTCCATGGGATTGATAACCTTCATCAAGATCCCTTTGCTCAACCTCTTGTTGATTGATGTCTTGTTCCAAATATTTCAGTGTTTCTTTAATAGACGTCTCAAGGGAGGGTACTCTCTTGGGAATATCTGGGGTATCTTTGGGTTCATCAACCTTGACTTCTGGAACAAAGGATTGTTCTTTGAATGAGGAGATGTTGGCTTTGATTTCAGTAGCCATGTCATAAACTTCCTGGATTTTTCTAGGAGCTTTCTCTCTGATAGGGAAACCTATTTGTCATGTAAAGGATTTGGTGTAAAGAAAAAGAATAAAGTTGTGTGACGAGTGATACCTTGCTGGGATTTTTTGTATTAGACCCCTAAATATATCATGAAATTCCCTAATAGTTTCATTCTCATTCTTATTTATGTGAATAAGTTTGTTTATTATCATGTTGATATATTCTATTTTAATATTCCATCTTTTGAGAAAGGTTTTTTCTAATTGGTCCATAGATGTAATGGTGGCATCATGGAGACTATCATACCATTTTGTAGCATTGACATGAAGAGTGGCAGAGAAAATTTTCATTGCCAAATATTCTGCATCATCATTGATAGGGTGGAGTTGAAAGAAAGCCCAAAAAATATCCATGTGATCTTCGGCTATAACCCTATCATTACTAGTGAATCTAGGGAGTCGATTTTCATACCTCAGAGGCATTTGTTGAGGGTAACCTAGAATTTTATTCATATCTAAGGGTTTAAAATTACTTGGGTCCCATTGAGAGGCCATGGTTGGCTTTATCATTAGTGGAGTAGCCAGATAATCCTTCTAGGGATCTTCAAAGGGAAAAGAGAGAATCACCCTCAGTGGAGTCTCCAGGTAAGATTTGTGAAGTAAATACTTTGGATAAAGGCTTACCTAAAAAGTGTCGTTTGAGGAAAATTGACTCGATGTTCCCCAACAATGGTGCCAAAAATTTATCGCACAATATGTACTTCCCCAAATCCCAAGGAAAGTGGAGGCAAGATTTGTGTAACAGGGAGTGACCTATCACTGCCACCTTAATAGGAAACCCCTTTCTATTTAGGAGTATGTCAAAATACCCCAAGGGAGACGTCCCCAATGACCTATAGGTTTGATAAGGATAAGGTAAAGGTACAAGAAAGGCGCCCTGTTGCATGAAATTGCAAGTCGTCAGTGCTCCCCGGTGTATCGTGACAAGGGACTAATCGCCTCTCGCAGATCCTTGAAATCTGGGGGTGGTGAATTTACCAATCACCTGTGGGTTTTGGTGTAACGACAGTCGTACTACCAACAATTGGTATTAGATCCAGTTCCTTTGATCAAAGGTAGATCCATAAGCTTGAACATGACTAGTCATGATGGAAGTTCAACTAATATACCCCCTCTATTTGCTGGAACAAACTTTTGCTTCTAGAAAATAAGGATGAGAACACATTTAATGTCTTGGGTGTCGATGTTTGGGATGTCGTTGAAACGGGATATGTGAAGCCTGTAGTATTGGCCTCAAAAGATGATAAGCTGGAGTTTATATTTAATGCAACAACAATGAATGCCATCCTCAGTGGACTTGTTGAAGCCGAATTTGTCAAATTCATGCATTGTGATTCAACAAAAGTTATGTGAGACAAGCTGATAAGTAGTTATGAAGGTAATGAAAAGGTGAAAGACGCAAAACTTCATACTCACAGACTAAAATTTGAGCAGTTAAAGATGGAACTATCAATAAGTACTTCTTATGTATAGAATAACTTGTCAACGCTATGAAAGGCCTAGGTGAAATGATAAATGAATCTTTTCTAGTCCAGAAAATATTAAGATCTCTTCCTGATAAATTTAACTCAAAGGTCTCTGCTATAGAGGAAATAACTGATCTCAAAACATTGACACTAGATCAACTTCTTGGAACCCTAACTACTTATGAAATGAGAATCACCAAAGGTAAATCCACTACAAGAGAGGCATATTTTAAAGTAGAGAAAAACATAGACTCCGATATATATGAGATTGAAGCAAATTTTGTGAGAAGACTGAATAAAGGATCAGGAAAATACAAAGGTAAATTTCCCTTCAAATGTTTCAACTGTGGTAAGATAGGTCATTTTGAATCTAAGTGTCCTCACAAAAGAAAGGATCAAACATATGACGATGAAGAGAAGCACAAACATAATAAGGTCTATAAAGAGAATAATTTTAAGAAGAAAAGCCTTTATGTAAACAATGATGATGATCCCTCAGATGATGAAAGCAATGACTCTTCTATTGAAGATAAAATAAATGATATCATGCTAATAGATTTAGAAGATCTAAACACTGAAGATGCAGGAAATGAGTTCATTGATTGTTAAGTAATAGTATATCTTGAAAGAGAACTTGTCAGTTCCATGGAAGAGATTGATAGACTCAGAGAAAAGAAAAGAAAAGAAAAATAGTTACTACTCAGGTATGAGAAAACATGCAATGAACCATCTAAAGAAATTTCTCTGTTGAAGGTTAAGTCAGAAGAAACTAAGAATATTTCAGACATCCTCAAACAACAATTGAAGGAAGTCGAAACAAAAGGTGTAAAATTGGAAGCTGAAGTAGTGACTGTCAAAAAGATCTAGAGAAATTTCAGGCCTTATATCATCAGAATATGACAAGTATTAAAGCCTTAGAAGGATTAGCTTCCATTCTGAATCAGCAAAGGAATTTAAAGTTGAAAACTGGTTTGGGTTATGAAGACGGATCAAGTAGTGGTCAGCCAAGCAACAAATAATCCATCAAGTTTGTCAAATCTACAACCATTGACAACAACAAACCTGTTGAAACAAAGGAAGAGAATCAACTGCCAAGGAGGAGTGAAGGAAAATCTACCAAAACTGAATCTGTAGAACAAATAAATAATACACCCTCTGCTCGAGGAAATCATCAACATGGAAGAAATCGACCTGCTTAAAGAAGACAACCATTTTCCAGGTACGAGCAGTAAAAACAATATCCATTTTCTATGGATATTGTTTTTACTGCTCTAACTTTGGCCACAAAGCTATAAATTGTTCTTTAAGATTTAGACATGAGCAATCAAGACAACCAAGGAATAAATACCTGCCACAACAAAGAATGAGATAACCAAGTAACAAACAACCACAGACTGCAAATCATGTGATGGCTAGGAAAAAGACGTAGATTAAGCATAACAATCGTTATGATCCTTTATTCAATGAACCAGAATGTTACATCTACCATAATTATGGACATAAAGCTGCAGACTGTCGCTTAAATAACTATAACTATAAGCCAGATTCAAACCACAGAGCTAAAAACGTCAAGGTTTGGAAGAAGAATGAAGATAACAAGTGTGGATTAGTGTTGTCAGCTCAAAGACAAAAATACCCCTGGTATATTGACATCAGATGCTCCAGTCATATGACAGGTGACAAAAGTAAGCTCCTATCACTCAAAGAAAATAAATCAGGGAGTGTGACCTTTGGAAATGATGCTCCAAGAAAGATCAAAGGTAAAGGTCTAGTAATCTTAAGTAATGGAAGAATCCAATCTCAAGATGTATTATTTGTTGATGGTTTAAAGAATAATCTTCTTAGTGTCAGTCATATATGTGACAGAGGATGTGAAGTCACTTTCACTGCCAAGAATTGTAAAATAAAGACAGTAAACACAGGAGAGATGATTGCAAAAGGGGTTAGAACTAAAAATGTATATGATCTGAAGGAAGATAAGGAGAAATTACATTTAAGCAAATTTGATGAAAGTTGGTTATGGCACAGAAGGCTTGGACACCTGAATTTTGATCATATTGTCAAACTGAATAACGAAGGTGTTGTGAAAGACCTTCCAAGAATATCTAAGCCTAATAACTATGTATGTGAATCTTGTCAAATGGGGAAGCTGACTCGTGCTCAATTCAAATCAAAGAGTTTCACATCTTCAAAGAAACCACTTCAATTTGTTCATATAGATCAGCGTGGATCATCGCAAAAGGAAGGAACTGGAGAAGAACGTTACTTTATGCTAGTCATCAATGACTTCTCCAGACTTACGTGGGTTTCCTTTCTAAGAGAAAAATATGTTATGTTTGATAAGTTCAAAAAGTTTAAGGTGTTAGCTAAGAATCAGACAGGAAGGAAGTTAAATGCAATTCGCTCAAACAGGGGAGGAGAGTTTCTGTCATGAGATTTAAAAGAATTATGTGACAGACATGGAATTAAAAGAGAATATACTATTCCAGGTAATCCTCAACAAAATGGAGTTTTAGAATGCCAAAATAGATCAGTTCAATAGATGGCAAGGGCTATGATGAGTGAAAGGGACATTTCACAAACCTTCTGGGTGGAGGTTGTTCACAGGGTTGTTGATATTCTAAATAAGGCACATCTAAGGCCAAACAATGATAAAACTCCATATGAGATGTGGTTTGGTCGATCTGCATCAATCAAGCACTTCAAATTATCTGGAAGTAAATGCTACATCAAGAATAATTATGATCATCTGGGAAAATTTGATATTAGATATGATGAAGGTATCTTCTTAGGATATGCAAGGAACAGTAAAGGATACAGAAGCTTTAACAAAACAATGCATAAATTAGTAGACTGTATTGATGTTCAAATTGATGAAGAAGCTCCTATAAAAGATCAATAGAGAATAAGCACTAAGACAGATGAAAAATATGATGAGAATAATGAAAATGAAGAACAACAAATCTCAGAGTCACAAGAAGATGATGAATCAGGTGGAGAAGAGACACCCGAAAAAAAAGAGTCATGACAGCAATCAACATCAAATCCTTCCTCCAAAATTACTCAAAAGAATCATCCTGAAAGTCAGATAATTGGTGAGAAGGACAAAGGTGTACAAACCAGGAGAAGGATAATCAAAGACATCGAGCAATCACATATAGCCTTCATATCCATGGTGGAACCTAAGAACTTTAATGAATCCAGTAAAGACGTAAATTGGTTAAAATCAATGAATGATGAACTGGACTAGATTGAAAAGAATGACACTTGGGAACTCGTTCCTAGGCCAACNAAAAATAAGATGAATGAGCAAGGAAATATTGTAATAAATAAGGCTAGATTGGTCTACAAAGGATATGCTCAAATAGAAGGACTGGATTTTAATGAAACATTTGCACCCGTAGCAAGATTAGAATCTATTAGAATGTTTCTTGCCTATGCTTGTCATAAACAGTTTAAATTCTATCAAATGGATGTTAGGTCAGATTTTCTAAATGGAGATCTAAAAGAAGAATTCTATATGGAACAACCAGAGGGTTTCCAACTGTCAGATAACCCTGACTTTGTCTGCAAGCTAAAGAAAGCCTTATATGGGTTGAAACAAGCTCCTCGTGTCTGGTATTACAGACTAGATAAGTATCTTCAAGACAAAGGGTTCAAGAGAGAAATAGTTTACAAAAATCTATATATCAAAACAAAGGATAATTATTTTCTCATTGTGTTGGTCTATGTAGATGACATCATCTTCGGAAGAAATAATGCTTCATTGGTACAATGGTTTGCTTCTTCCATGCAGTCTAAATTTGAAATTTCTATGATAGGGGAACTGTCATTTTTTATTGGTCTGCAAATTACTCAAAGGTCTGAAGGAATATTTCTTTCTTAGGAGAAATATCTAAGAGAAATGTTGAAAAGGTTTGAAATGGAATATTCTGAACCTATGAGTACACCTATGGTCACTGGATGCAAGTTAAGCAAGGGTGATGACTCACCTGATGTTGATCAGAGTTCATATAGGTCTATGATAGGTAGCCTGTTTTACATCACAACATCTCATCCAGACATAATGCATGTTGTTGGAATGGTAGGAAGGTATCAGTCTACACAGTCATTTGCTAGCTGTCAAAAGAATATTCAGATACTTGAAAGAAACAATGAACTATAGTCTATGGTATCCTAGGAATCAAAATTTTCAATTATCAGTCTATTCAGATGTTGATTGGGCTAACTGCATCGATGAAAGGAAAAGCACGAGTGGAGGTGCATTCTTCTTAGGAGATTCTCTTGTAGCATGGTTGAGAAAGAAGCAAGGTTCCATTTCCTTATCGAATATAGAAGTTGAATACATTGCAGCTGCCACTTGTTGTACCCAAGTATTGTGGATGATTCAAACACTTGAAGACTTTGAGGTAAAGTATACTGCACCAATCCCAATTCACTGTGATAATACTAGTGCAATTAGTGTGTCAAAGAATCATGTATTTCACTCCAGGACCAAGAATATACCCATCAAGTATCACTTCTTGAGGGAACAGGTAACCAACACTGTTGTTTCTTTGCATTATATTCCATCCAAATATCAAATTGCTTATATCTTCACTAAACCACTGGCAAAATCTCATTTTGAGTATCTACGCCAGAAGTTGGGCGTGACCCTGTTATCAAGTTAAAATAGTCTATCTTATCAGGGGGAGAGTGCTCATAGTATGTCTAATCAGGGGGAGAATTCTTATTGCATCTTTTATCAGGAGGAGAATATAGTCACTCTCATTTTTCTTTAACATTGATGTCAAAGGGGGAGAAACATGTGTGGTCTGAATGCTACAGTTGGAGGTGTAAGAAGAATAGTGCAACCTTTTAGGGTTTCCATCAATGCCAAAGGGGGGTATTGTTGGAATGTTTACAGGAAGAGTGTGCTTGTCATTGATGGCAAGAACAACAACGAACCAAACCTCGAGAGAGAAGAATACAAGAAAGCTCAGAAGAGATAGCGGTCTCCAAAAGTGTAGACGAGGTCCAAGAGACAGACTCGCAGGAGGAGAAAAGGTCGAGATCCTTGAACACTTAGAAAACCTTCTAAGTTAGAGAGATCAGAAACTCAGGAGGAAGAGAGACAACGACCGTTGGATCACTTTTTAGTGGAAGGACAGGATAAGCTAAAATATATAAGATCTCAATCACTTGAATTTTCGTCAATTGTCGGATCAAATTAATTGAAGGATAAGATAAACGAGGCACAAGGTTTGAGAATTCGATTATCTGAATCTTCGTCAGTCGTCAGATCAATTTAATTGGAAGGATAAGATAAGAAAAGATGGAGAGTCATTGGATTTAATCCAAGTCAAACCTGCATCGTAGACAGATCGAGTCGTTGATCTAAGATATTGATCAAACGAACATCATACATTTCGTGTCTAAATATGTGAGGAGGTTATACTCCAGAAAAATCTCACTTCAAGAGTTTCATTTTGAGATTTGAAATACCTAAAGTCTGGAGAGCCAAAGTAAATTTCAACCGTCATATCCAGAGGGATATGTGGCGATGGATCATGAGCTCCGGTGAAATCACTTCGAGGGTTCTTAGTTTGAGATTTGAAATATCCGAAGTCCAGAGAGCCGGAGAGCCAAAGTAAATCTCAACCCTCAGATCCAGATGGATACGTGGCAACGAATCATGAGCTCCGAAGAAATCACTTCGAGAGTTTCAGTTTGAGATTTGAAATTATCGAACCCTGGAGAGCCAAAGAGCCAAAATAAATTCTTGATCGTCAGATCATCCGAAGCATATCTCAGTCGTCAAATCATCTAAAGAAGATCTCAAGCATCAGATCATAAAAATTGAATCTAGGTCATCTAATCCATAAAAGACGTGTTGACCATCATATCATCCGAAGTAGATCTCATTCGTCAGATCTTCCAAAGAAGATCTCAAGCGTCAGATCGTCCGAAGAAGATCTTAAGCGTCAGATCGTGCGAAGTAAATCTGGGTCGTCTGATCTAGAAAATACATGGCATAATCCTATGCACTCTGGGTAAAGACCTGAAGTAAGCCTCAACCGTCTGGTCCAAGAGGACACGTGGCAGTAATCCACATAATTCGAGGGGAAGTAAAGTTTGAGACTTGAGATTTCAGAAGTCCGAAGACTCGAAGGAGATCTCGATCATTGATCAAGAAAGGGGTCGTAGAACTGTTGATCTAGTTGAAAGGTCAAATTCCCGAAGTAGAGGCAGGGCTGTCAATTGAGAAGGACAGGTGTCTGTAGATCATCAACTCCAGAATATTGGCATACGGAGAAAATAAAGGTTTGAGGTTTGAAACTCCTAGAGATCGGATCATGAAGTAAATCACAGTCATTGATTTAGGAAGGTTAGATATGATCTACAAAACTTGAGAAGATAGATATGAACCATCATTTCAGGAGCACCATCAAGATCGTGACATCGAAGGTCCCGTCACATTATGATGATTGAAGGTGCATGAACTTTAATAAGTTAAGGGCGGGCCGCAATCAAAATCATGGTTTTGGAGAAAGGACATGTGGAGGCTCGAGGTAAATTATGGGGAAAAAAGTAGTTTGATTTCAAACCTTTGGACGCGCCCGCAATCACGTGTTCACATGAGATCATCTCCCAAGGTCATATCAAGAACGAAGCTAGTGCTCGCTAGGCATGAGTTCGGAAGTCGGAAGAGTCTGAGTTTTCTCACATCCAAAGATGTGAAACGCGAAGTCCATAAGTACTTGGCCCCAAGTCACAGCCAATGATCACGTGGAGAGGGAATAGAGAAAGGAGCTAGGGTGCCTAAGCTCCACTTCGGAGATAGGGAGTTGGGAGAATCGAGATGTCTCATACCAAGATTCCTGAAGTTGTGAGTCATGAAGCGCCTGTTGGTTAGGCATATGGTCACCACCGATGATCTCATGAAGGAAGGGGATTAGAAGCCAAAGAAGCAAAAAATGACTGGTTGTAATTGACAGAGAAGAAGAAGAGTTGTGACTGCCAGAGAATCCAAAGAATCTTTGGATAAAAACCACTGATGATGAATAGATTTATCATAACCACCAGAGAAGATGAAGATTTGGGATGATGATCTGGTAGAGGATTTGGCATGAGAAAGACATGCAGAACAAAGAAGTGTGTGTGTGTGTGTTTTCGAGAGTTATGGATGTGGGTAGAATGTGAACGTGTACAGGACCTGAACTGGATATCATAGGTGAAGGGTATAGCATGCAGAGACAACAAAGAGTATAAAGGAAGAAGAGAAGATTAACAGAGGCATTCAAGTGCGCAGCAGGAGAAAGAGCAGAGTATAGAAGCGGAATAGAGTATAGAAGCTGTAAGAGGCAGAGGAGACATGGAGATGTAACATACCATATCAGAGACAGAGAAAGTAAGTAAAGTTTTGTAAGATTCAATTAG
>JASDQU010363658.1:0-11667 GCA_032191745.1 Picea mariana
AAGTTCCTATGAATACATCAATCAAGTGCTCATCTGGAATATCAGTTACCTTTATATTCAATCTTTGAAAGTTTTCAATGTGCTCGGTAACTGAACCCTTTTGCTTGAGATTTATCAATTGGCTAAAGAAGGTATTTCTCCTTGTATCCTCATAGTGTGCTATCATTTCTTCTGTGAAAATCGTCCAAGTGATGAGTGACTTGCGAGAAAAAATCCATTGATACCATACAAATAGATTTGGTTCTAAATATAAAGAAGAAATTCGTACCTTTTGTGTATGTGGCACATTATGGAGATCAAAGAATTGCTCCATCTGAAGTATCCATGTGATTGGGTCCTTGCCATCAAACTTCCTCATATCAATCTTAGGAACGTGGTTTGTCTTCAAAACAAAGTTGGAGTTTCTCCATTCTTGATTCACCTTCCTTGTGTCCTCATCATGAATTTCATGGGATGCATTTTCACTTTCAGGTGTCGTCTCTGTTATGAATTTTTTCAATACTTCCATGATCTCCCCTTTTAAACCATCCATCTTAGTATCCAACTTAGCTTCCATTGAATCCATCATCTCTTGTAGTTCATCTTTTGTTACTATCTTCTTTTTCAAATCATTTATGTCCCTATGCATTTCTTTACCTTCATCAAGAGTCCACGTAGGATTTTCTGGAGGCTTAGTTGGTGTAGAAGTTCCCTTTTTTGGTGGCATGTTTGCCAAGTATCACTTTTGAACCTTGACTTTGAGGTGGTTCTGCTAGACAATATTTATTTTGTTGTATCTCCCAAGTTTCGGCCCTTCTGGGTATGAAAATTTCTTTTATGTAGTTCTCTGATATTTCTTCTCTGCAATGCCACAGGTCTTATCAAAATTGGATGTGCCAAGTGGAATTTACAGTAACTTCCCCACAACTTGCCGATTTTTGGCCTTTCCAGGAGATCTCACTTGTATAGTGTGCCCCGCCCAAAATAATTGATATAAAATTCTGAAACTCGTACAGAAATACTACAGACTATCCATGATCCAATGAAACCAGTCCCACTCAATTTGGATAATCTAGGAAGAAGTTATGATTGTTTTACCTATAACACCTTCTTGAGACTAGTCAATAGGGCTAGTCAGATACGCTATATTACACAAGGTGTATCTACAAATTTAAGATGATCCAGAAGCTAAAATTTTTACCATAGATACCTTTCTAATTTCTGTAAACATCCTTCGGAGTTCAAGGTCTGAAACGTTACAAAAAAAAATTTATAGCGAAAATGACACAATGACTCAGTTCAGGATGATTCCAGAACCCTATCTTGTATAGGCTGTATCTCCGAAAGTATAAGGCCTCAGGAGATGAATTTTGAACCCAACGTACCTTGATCCATCTAATAAATATATTCCAGGCCATTCCTTCTGAAATGTTGTAGAAAAAAAGTTATAGTGAAAATACCAAGGTGTCTCAGATGTAGCAGGAAAACCCAAAGGCCTTGAGCTCTGATACCATATGTTAAGAACCAAACATCAATATAGCATAGAAAAACCTCAGAAAAAGTACTCAACTCCTTGAGAAAGAGATATTTCAGATAATAAGCCTCTTCCAGGGGGAAACCTCCTTTTACCCCACTTAAATGTTCAGCACAAGATGATTCAGAATAAAAATGTCTCCTTGGTATATATAGGAGACTAGGAGGTATAATTACAACTAATGGCCTAAAGCCGACATAAATAAAATAACATTACTAATAAAATATGCCCCAATTAATGGGTAATAAGCAAATATTAGGGCTTAACATATAAACTATGAAATTTGTCTGTCGTTATATACCATGTGGTCGTCGCAATAGCGACAAACAATTGGTTTCACTTAGTTTTCCTATATTTTCATATTGGCGACGATATTTATTTTTTTATTGTAGTTGTGAGAAGTTCCCTATGGTCGTCACTCTTGTGACTTTAATTCAAGTTCGTCAAAATTTCCATGTCACATGAAACGACGTTTGAGAGACTCAATATTCGTCACAATATCCACGACATAACATCACAAGAGTGTCGAAATAGCCATCAAAAAATGACCCAAATTTGCTAGTGACTGGAGTCTGGCTCTAAACCCCGCTGATAAGAACCTCCTTTTCTATGAGGGCCTTCTGGATGACATCATGCAAGTTCTGGGGCATCATAATCCTAACCTTTTCACGTATGTTGACATTAAGTCCAAAGAAGAACCTATTGACCTTAAGTTTCTCAGTATTCAGGTGCAGAGCATACCGAAGCAACTCCATAAAATGGGCCTGGTACTCGGGAACCATACTAACACCCTGTCATAAGGTGTTGAACTCGTTGAGATAATAATAAATGAATTCCTCTGATAGGTACCTCTCTCAGAACCATTCCTCGAACATTTCCCATGACACGTCTTCAAAGACCATGATCAATTGTGGCAGGAGCATCTTCCGCCAAAGAAGAGCGCTCCCCTTTAGTTGAAATATCGCCATGCAGACCTTCATGTTGGAGGTATAGTTGCGAAGTGAAAATCACATCGCCATATTCTCCAACCATGCCTCGGCGGCTACGCCGTTTGAGGCACCAAAGAACTAGGGAAATTTTATCTTCTCGAGTTCGCGATGAATGCTACTGGTACTGGTCGGAGTGCACAGTGGACCCTTAGGGGGTGCTAGTGCCTTGGCCACCTCTCTGTCCAAATGGGTGAACAATGCCTTAGACATCCACTAAAAGGACCTCATCAGCCCAACCACATCTCCCACCTCTATATGTTCCTTCCCGACAACTTGTTTGTCTCCCTGGGGGTTAGACCCCTCAGGTGTGGATGCTATTGGGGGCATCGCGCCTCCTCCCCTAGCACCCCATCGCCTGCCTCCATAGTATCCTATAACCATGATTACCTACACAAATACAATCAAATTAATTAGCAACCTTATAATCAGAAATCAAATCAGCGAAATCCGTAGTGATCCCAAGTCATGAGTTGAACCCTCTCTGATACCATATGTAACGACCCCAATCGTTACGACTATAAGTGAAGAAAAAAGTAATTTTTTTTTTATTTTTATTTTTAGGAAGGAAGGAAATGACAACAACAGTTAAACCACACAACCTGATGATGAACACCACACACGCAGATCAAGAAATGGACAACACTGACTCAACACATTAGCACATCGAGCAATTGGGCAAAACATGTGGAAATCAAAGACAAATAGAAATGACTACCCACCTGAAACAAACATGACAAATCCTACAAGCTAAAGGAAAACATCCACATTCTCGACACAATGACCTTGAAAACCAGTAACTAGAACCCTCTATGGCACACAACCCATACGCATTAAGGTGTTACAAACCCAACACCAACATCAGTTGCAAAAAATGAATGCCCACATCGGGAAGCATAGACTCCGACCAATTTATTATTCGCCTCTATCCATGAGAGCACACAATGATCCCCTCATCAGGAATCATGACATCACCAGGAGGTAGGCATGACAATAACCCTGGTGCAACATAACCTATCTGGACCAAAGACTCAAGAAAAATTCAACGCACTAGGAGACCGAATTGACTGTCAACACATGATGACTAACCCAAGCACCCAGTTGATGGATCAACAAGAAGAGTATGACAATCATACAACACAATAATTTCCTTGCGCAACTAAATCAATCTGTACCCATTAAATAATTATCATTAAAACAAATAGTTCATTGCAACTATTCTCCAAATCACATGATCAGACAAGTAATTTCCTAAGTAGGAATTCTCTATCCTTTAAGAATCATAAAACAAGTTTTATAATGATTACTGAATTCGCTAAAATTCGCCAATAAGAAAATGAAAAAGTTTCTATAAGAAAATCATAAAACAAAATTAACGTTGTCCAACACTACCAAAATCGTTATCTCTAATTAAGTTTGTTGTCTATCTTTGAATTTGTTGTCTAGTAAAATATCTGAGATTGTTGTATATTAAAAATGTGCTAAGGCTCTTTATTAGATAGAGGATATGTTTGTTACTTACATGTATGATATCGCTGACCAAAATATTTATACACACATTTATTGCATATCTATTATAATCACACACACACACACATTTATTATTAAAATCATGGTAAAGAATCTATGCTCAACAACCAATACCTCTCTTTAAACACGTTGTCTACTAATTTTTCAGTTCGGTGTCTATAAAAAGGTCATTCGATTTTTGTTCTTTATTTCATTAGATAAACACGTTGTCTTTCAAATTTATATATTAAATTTGCAGTACGTATCTCTGTGTATAATAAATTCGCTACCAACATGTTGGGTAATATGATATTGAAAATGCTACAATATTAAAATGCTACCATAATGTTGGGTAATAAGATATTCAAATATTAATTCTCTACTGGAATGCTGGGTAATATGATACTTAAAACACTACATATTTAATTCTCTTCCATATTTAAAATGCTACAATATATAATTCACTACAATATTGAAAACGTTGGGTAATATTTCTATCCATATTCATTGTAGATACATTGCTATCCATATTCACTGTATAATAGTTTTGTCACTAAATTTCTAGAGTTTGATGTTTGTCAGACATTTAAATAACACATAATTAAATAAAACACAATATATCAATCATGCGGATTCACTGCCACAAGATATATAAAATCGTTGACCCACATATTAAGACGTTGTCGGAGTAATAAAACATAGTCAAATGTGTATGTAACATGCAGAGTGTATAAATGATAAAGATGACACAATATAGATGGAATTGCAGGGTGACTAAATGCTAAAAAAAGTGGATCGCTGCCCAACACATAGTAAACACGCCCCCCACTTACACAATAGAAATGCCACCAATGCACAACAAAAACGCTACCCTTTGCACAGTAACCACACAGGCATTCAAGTAAAAAAATGTTGTTGTTCAAGTGTAAAAACACAGGCATTCAAGGTAAATTTCTCATTGTTATTCAAGGCATAAACTTACTGTTATTCAAGTGTAAGAACACGTACATTCAAGGTAAAAATTTTGTTGTACTTCAAGGCATAAATTTTTTGTTATTCAAGTGTAAGAATGCAGGCATTCAAGGTAAAATTTTTGTTGTACTTCAAGGCATAAATTTACTGTAATTCAAGTGTAAGAACGCAGGAATTCAAGGTAAAAATTTCGTTGTACTTCAAGGCATAAATTTACTGTTATTCAATTGTAAAAACATAGTCAATATATAAATTGAAACACTGGCATTCACATTTAATAACATTGAGATTTTACCAATCAAGAACTGGAAACTATCATTAAAATCGTAGAGAATAAAATGCCATCCAAAAGCGCAGAGGTGATATATATAAAAAAAAAAAATGCAGAGAGTATTAAGTTGTTCACAAAGAGAAATGATAAACGATATACAGATATACTCAATCACAAGAAGGTGCAAAGACAATATTTCAACCATGAATCAATCAAATGCAGAGATAAGTAAGGGATAGATAGCTAGGAAAAATTTATCCCGCAGTCATCATCCATGCACAGAAAAGCAGGGCATTAGAATCTATAGGTCTTTAAACATCGAAGTGACAAACGTTGATTTGGCTCCTGATCGATTGCTCAGGAATAGATTGATGACTGAAGGGATAAGGGAAAAACACAAAATTCTTCATAATAATCAATAAAACAAAAACAAAACAATCATATTAATCAGGGTTTGGGTTGCCAAGGAAATCAATCCAAAATGAAACAAGCATAAGGCTAGGATGACTTTAAGTTCTTTGATTAAAAATGTTGATTAAAACACATTTCTTTACACAATAGAAGTGCAGTAATGAAAGCGCAAGAACAATATTAATCTACCATTCAAAATAAATGCATGCGTACCGTAGCCTAATGCAATAGCTCTGAGTCGTTGTCCCACGTGCGATCCATCCATCTCCCGCTTTCCGACTAATGTGACCTCACCGGTACCTCCCAGACAACTCTAGGGGTACTCTTCTTCCCCCTGATCCCCTCGATCTACAAAGGGGCCATGCACACAAAACCAAAGAACCACTAACAACTAGCTCGCCTCGCAAGGTCGAGCTACCACTCTTTGCCCGAGTTGGGTATCCCAACTCCCACAAAATAAGTTCAGTCAAGACAAAAATTCAGTAGTGTAACGTTACGCATAAAGATGAGATCCATACTCCTCCTCCTCCATCCTTTTTATAGAGTTTTTAAGTGATTTCTTTCCGAAATTCTCATTTAATTTTTTTCTCATTAAATTATTAAAAAAAACCTCTCCCGTACATATGTCACCCATCCCCCTAGTTGCAACAGAAAATTAATTTCATTAATTATTTAATTATTCCTATTTCCCTCACCCATCTTAAAAGAATTCCTAAAAATGCTCCTTGGTGTCCCAATATTCCCTCACAAATCTTAAATGACTTACGCTTTACTAAATTCTTAGTTGAGTTAAGAAATAACAAGTTCCCAAGTCAAGATTCCTTACTAAGCTAGACATTCAGTTTTTTCTTTATGTTTCCCCTTTTCCCCTTAGTTTCCTATTTCTTTTAAGTTTCCCTCTTTTCCCATTTTAGCTAAAACTCAATTTAGTAAGTGTAGAAAAACAATCTTTTACCACTTTTTCTTTTTAATTAAAATTTTAATTAGCATATGTATATAAAACAATAATTTCTCTTTTAAAATTTTAATCCCCCAACATAATTTGATTTTAATAAATTAATTGAATTTCTTACCCCCTTCTCATTACATGTTTAATTATGATTATTATTTTTTACCACATGTGTTACTTAGACCTACATTTTAATTTCACTAGGTTGGGCAACATTTTTATTAGGGAAAAAATTGTTTTGAAATCTTACTTGTCACATCATTCATTTTAAGGCCATCTAGGTTTACTCACTTTCAAGTTAAAAACATGACATTCCCTTCAGGATGCACTAAGTGATCCAAGGGTGTCACTCGCCTCTTTTTGTTTTCCTTGTGCGACGCTCCCTTCAGGATGCACTGCGTGCTCCAAGGGTGCCACTCGCCTCTTGACTAACTTGGTAGACATCAAAAACCCTTGGAGTCAATACTCCGCGAGGTGATCTTGTGGGAGACTAAGGGCCTCTAAGGAATAAGGCCCCTAAATTATTATGGGCCCCTTAGAATCATCGTGAGAGGCTGTCGTAGTCTTCCCTCACGACATCGTGGGTCTTATCGAACTAGGTAATCGTTAACCTACATTTCAAGCCATGATGAGAGTGCTACTAGGCTATGGCAGGGTTGTTGTCCACACCTCTCCCTCAAAGTATTTGGTTGTCATGCATGACCCCTCTACTCCACATTTGATTCTGGTCAGTAAGCTATCGCCATCTTGCATCATCAACGAATCATGTCAGCAATAATAATCAATCATCATAACCTCTAATCAGATGTACATATGTCATATCAACAACAATCAAACCCCAATAGTCCATTCCCTGACTCGATATGGATTCCAAGGGGTTTTATCGATGCCTATGCATCCTCAAGGTCTAAAGTCTTGCACACTTAGGAAAACCCAGTCAGTAGCACCTGTCTATCTAAATACACAAATAACATATCATCATATCCATAATGCCTCATAATCATAATCAAAGGACCAATAATATAAAAATCCGGATCACTTGCAAGCAAGTGTCCTCAAAGAATAAGTTCACTCAGTGTGCGCAAGAGAGGGATGTTACAGATGACATTAATTACATAATCATTCAACTCTTCCTGATGAGATATCTCCTTCTGATAGTTTCTCTCTCCCTATATTGTTGTACCTCTCATGGCTTGCCTTCATGTAACCAGTTGGTTCCACTTGTCAATATGCTTATTTTCTAAGTCATGTTCTTTACTAAACATTACACTTGAGCTCATACTTTCATCCATTGTCATGTATATTCTCTAGTTCATATCAATTATTATATTCTATACCTGCTAAATATCTCATGAATTCATCTCTTTCCATATGCCATAGAACTGTCCATGATTATGCTACTTACTACACACAATGTTGACCCATCTATCACTTCACTATTATGATGACTTCTTCAAAGATGTTGCAACCAATCACCACACATTCCTACTTCTCAATATGAATCAAATATGTTCACTAGTCTACTCTATCTTCAAATCAAACTCTGCAAGTCTAAAACATTCTGGAATGAATATATCCCTTCTTGAATACATGCTTGAAATGTTCTATATGATCATGAATCTCTTCCTCAAAAGTGTGCCAATGATATTCTTCGTAACTTCCAAATGACCTCTTCATACCTACATGGGGATGAGCTCTAAAACCTACTCCTTAATCAACCAATTTGTCATGAGACATTTTGTACCTCTGTCATTAGACCATTCAGAATCTTCCTTCCAAAAATATTCAAACAATTCATACTGCTCGAAAGATAGTTCTTCGATCTATAATAGTTGTTGCTTAGACTCCCCCTCTTCAATATTCACATTACTAGGAGTCTCCAAGACGGATGGCTTAGAATAATAAATAAGGTATTTTGCTGTAGGATCATCATTCTGAATTCTGACATCTTCCTTTTTACTTGTAGATTCATCATGATCTCGCACATCTACAAATATTATAAGTATCATCTATAGGAGTTCTTCATTTACTTGCTCTTCTTTTTTTTTATTTCTTATCCAAACCTCCTTGTACCTGATATCAGTGTTTTCCTTCAAGGAATACTTCATCATTCTTCTACGATCACGAGCTATATTTCCATAGTTGTGGAATTTGTAACATTCAATATTATAGGGGGACACATCAAAAATTATTTCTTGAACTCTTCTTCCATACGATCTACAATATACAACTTTATGTCCAAAGTTATTACAAGTAAAACAATAACCAGAAAACAAACTTTGATACATGGGAGTTAATGATCCTCTTTGTGATGTAGTCCTTTTGAAGTCATGTCTTAGCCGATCACGATATTCTCTTCTTTTGTTTCCTTCACAATTATTGAAGCTTATTTGATACCTGGAGGTAGAAGGTCTTCTTGGGGATAAACGTATTTTGAATTCATTCCTGTTTGAATCTTGCTAACTATGATTCATTCCTTTGAGAATGTCTGCATAATTCTTATCCTTCTCTTCATTCTTCTTTTCCGGAAAAATGGAACAGTTCTCTTCAACTTTCATTACTGATTGTGTGTAGATTCCTCTTTCTTCGACTCTCTTCCTAGGATTGGAATTTGCATATTCTTTGCATGAGGCCTTACCAATGTGTACAAGACCTTCTTTATTCAACTTTGATAGCTGATAATATCTTATAGTACTTGAGATATCTTCAAGTTCTTGTTGATCTTGTCAACTTCAACCCTCAATGAGACGACCTATTCTTCAAGCTTCTCACAATCTTCTTCTTTCTTCATCATATGGATCTTCATTACTTCTTCCTTTCTCTTTGCTTCTTCAAGTTGGGTTTTCAAGGGGATGATTTCTTCTTCTAGTCTTCTTTCTTGTTGACTAAATTCTTCTTCAAGATTGTTTAAGTCCTTAGATATTTCCTTAAGATGAATTTTCAAAATTGATTCTCTCTTCATGCTTCCTTTCTTAGTGATACTATTTCGAATTCCAAACACTTTTTTTATTCCAACTGATTTTTGAGGTTTCTTCAATCACTTTGGCTTCTTCCAGATGAACTTTTAGATTTATGATAATCTACTGGAATTCTTCATAATTTTTGTTGGGATATTTAGAACCTTCCTTTATCTTGATCAATGCTTCCTTGAGTGACTTGTTTTTCTTTCTTTCTCTTTTTAACTCACTCAAATCATCGATTAGTTCTAACTCAATATCCACTTCGCCTTCTTCATAATCCTCTTCATCATTTTCAAGTTCTTCTTGTTCTATCTCAATATTGTATTTATCTTGATCAACATGATCTGGATCTATGGTTGCAAGAAGACATTCCTTAGAGTAGAGAATATGTATCTTATCCCAAATCTCTTCGGCTGATGAACATCGTCCCACTTTCACTTTTACCAAATAAGGTAATCCATCTAGGATGGCATCTATTGCTATTTTGTTGTTCCTTTTTAATTCCTTCTTGGTTGTAGTCTTATAAGGTTTCTTTGAAGTAGTGTATCTTGTAACAATTGAGTTCCAAACACCATACCCCTATTCTTATAGAAATACTTTCCTTCTTGAGATTTGTCTCTCATAATTTTTACCATAAAACACTGGTGTTCCATTATTTGTATAATCCATGATCTACCTTCCAGTGGTTAGACTATTTCTGAAGGACCCACTCCGATAACAATTTGTTGGAATATTCACCAATACTTAGAACACATAATCACAATACTCCATCTTCCCTTGGAATTTCTCCCTTCTTCAATTCATCTTCCCCTTAAAATTTGTTGCCAATATTGTGCTAAGAGATCACAAGATTGAATGATAAAAATGAGAGGTTCATAATGTGTATTTATACCCTTCCAAGCACCTTGTTTACTTGACCTTGAGCCAGCTTGTAACTTATTGTTTGTAACAATTTTTCTCCTTTACTTGACTTTAGGGCCAACTTATAACTTTTTGACCTTATATCTAGGGCTTCTTGACCATACTTTGGGGCTTCATCTTTAAGAGGGCATTACTCATAAACCATGAGAAACCACATGACATACCACCTAACATTGGAGAGGGATTGAAGAGCAATATCAATCAATGGATGTTTTCATGCATTTTCATTTTCCTTCATACTCTTTTTTTTTTCAATAATATTCAAGCTTCATGACCACACCTCGAGGGATTCTTAACCACTTAACCATATTTCTAAGGCTTCTTGTAGAATTATTCAAAACATCTTCCCACGAGTTCCATGCTTAAAGTTATGACGTAAGAGGACCACTTTCAAGACTTCTTCAAATACACCCAACACTTCTAGAGGTTTCTATACTTCTTCTAGGGTTGACATCAATGACAACCAATTTTCCAACAGGCGCCTTGCAATTGGAATGTCAACTCCATCAACAGATTTGAAGGGGAGATCCCAGTTGGGAAGGTAGAATGAGGAAAGTGAAAGGTAATTAGATGGTAGCTGAGATCTATAATAATTTTCATTATTAATGTTAATCTAGTATATTGTACTCATTTGAATTTTATTCTTCCATCAATTATTAATTATATGTATTGTTAGTAGTTTTTATTATTTTTTCATATAATTGGTCGTGAGTGGGATGCACTACATTTATTCATCACAAATAATATCGATTGGATGAAGGTATGGATAA
This sequence comes from Picea mariana, assembly GCA_032191745.1. Lineage (NCBI taxonomy): Eukaryota > Viridiplantae > Streptophyta > Pinopsida > Pinales > Pinaceae > Picea > Picea mariana. The sequence continues at coordinate 11,263 of JASDQU010363658.1, forward strand.
ATCGATGTATACAATGTAATGGTAGGTTATTATGGGAAGGGGTGGCTACATTGGTTAGAGAAGCTCATCATAATCAAGATACCAATATTAATCATACAAAAATTGATTTAGCATATCATGGTTTAAAACATAAACAAGAAAGCATATAATTCACCTGCATCATGTTTCATCTATTTTCCATTCTATATTTAATCTAGGTCATAGTGTTTTTCTTTTATAAATTTTTACTAAGTATAAATATGTTTATTCATTGACAAATATGCATTTTTTACATGTCAAGCATTATATTGCAGTTGAAACACCACAAGGCTATGTGGTGCAATGGCCATAAGTTTCACATCAAAAAGTTGGATGAAAAGAAGAAAACCTTTGATTATGGGATAAATGCAGTTTTCCAGGTCACTA
>JASDQU010363660.1:0-11649 GCA_032191745.1 Picea mariana
GGAATGTCAAGAGATCTAAATACATTCCTATGTTACAACTGAGAATACACAAGATCTTATATGTGATAATGTGTCCTTGTCTTTTCCTCATGATTACAAATACAAAGAAGAATTAAATGAAGAACATGAAAAAGATTATGCCTAAAAGTGTTTGGAAAATGATGATTGTATTGAGCGATTGATTCAAGTTAATCTTCAAAACCAACAATTTTTTGAGGCTTAGACCAAAACAAAGAATGGGCAATCCTTTGTAGATTATCATGGGTCAAGAATGCAGATAGAAAACTATTTATACCCTACCACTAATAATAAGCATATTTATTGTGAGTAGGTTTTTGTTTTGGAAAAAATATAATAATGATCATTGGATACAAGTAGCACATTGAAGAGAAACACTGGTTGAAATATCACAAGGGGGGCTAGAAATAAAATCATTTTCTAGTAATAAAGAAAAAGAAAAAAAATGTTGTTGAAATTGACTCAAACCCTCATAGTTCTTGTTTTCCTGTCATCTATAGTGACATTGAAATACAAAAACAAGAAAGGAGAAAAACCATGACTATTAACAAAATGGATGAAGTAATGCATTCTCCTCATGGGATTGCATTCATCATGGACAAATTTTCAATTTTTAATAAGGAAGAAAGCTCTAGATATAATGACTTGTACATTAAAAGATGATGTGTTGCTGGAAAAAGAGTGATGAGAAGGAGAAAAAAAAAGTATTGCAATACCATCCCTTGAATAATATTATTGAAATTGATCAAATAAATATAATGGTGTTCAATATAATATCATGGCCTCATTGTGTTCATAAACATAGGTAAATCACATAGATATGTTATTATATTGAAATTTGGATGGACCAGGTTATCAAAAATGCATCATTGTGCCACCATAAGGAAATATGCCCATCTCTCAAAAGCATATTGAATGACATACTAGATTCTCATTGGTAGTTGTTCAACATTTCTTTATTCTGATAAAGAATGAAGCACTGGGGTAAATCTCATGGGCTCTATCATTGGCTTTATGACGTCTTTAGTTTATTTTTTTAATGACTAGAGGTAGGCTAGCTAAAGCTTGTACATAATAATCTCACTCTCGAGCACTTTAGTGTTTACGACAAATTTTTATTGTTTTTGAAGCAATGAAACATGAGAGGTTGGTTTCAGGATTAAAGTGACTCCATGCTTGAGGAGAAAAGGCACAAGTTTGTGTTTCTTGATGTTTTTCAGGTAAGCATCATCCTTAGGTAGGAGCTAGATGTTGTAACTCCAAATGTTCACCTTCGGTCTTGGGCCTTTGATAACCTTTCTGTACAAGCTTCATCTAACATATGTTGATTTTTTTATTGATTTCCAAAGTTATTCAGATAATGGATTCATGTACTACAATTTAACTTCATCATTCAAAATGGAACTGATTAGAGGATGGTCATAGGGGTCCAATATTCCAATGAAAACACACACACAAAATATTTAAAATGAGAGGAGTTTAGAGCAAGGTCATTTCAAATAGAACTTATTTGGGTTACTCAATCAATTCCATGATTTTTCCTCCAAATTCATGTAAGTCATTGATGGTGATTTGGCCATAAGTCCACGTGGATCATTGGAATTCATTTTGGAGGAAAATGGAGTGCTAAGTTTGCTACACTTGTGTTTCCCGAAATGCGTGAAAACTGTCAATCAAGGGGCCACATGGATACATGGAGAGCACAACAAATAACACTTTTTCAGTGCTTGCATGTCAATTTGTTTGGTCATAGTAGTGGTGTTGCAGAAAGGAGGTTCATCAATTTTGTGAATTTTTTTTTTTTTTTTAAAACACCTACAGGTCGTTAGTCTTCTGACGTCCCTAACGTCGATGATATAGAATACATGTCAGACCAACGTTACCTTCTGTCGGTCTCCGACGTTCCTAGCATTGTTGTCATGGCATCAACGTCGTTGATGTAGCATCCATGTCGGAGGACCGATGCCATATTTTCTCGGTTGTTGTATGTTCTTAGCACCATTATCATTGTGTCAACGTCGCAGGAGAAATGTCCCCGATATATTGTAGACATTGGAAGACTGACATACCTTCTGTCGAGAGTCCGACGTTCCTAGCGTCGATGTCATGGCGTCAACGTCGCAGGTGAAACGTCGTTGATATAGCGTAGACGTCGGAATACCAATGTTATCTTCCCTCGGTCGTTTGGCATGCCTAGCGTCGTTGTCATGGCGTCAACGTCGCATGTGAGACATCATTGATATAGCGTACACATTGGATGATCAACGGTCTATGGCGTTGCAGGTGCGATGTCTCGGTGTCGCCGTAGTAATGTCCATAGTGGGCTTGGACAGTGAAGTCCGAGACGACACGTGTCCGCATGAAATGTCGCAACAGAGACGATATCTGTGTCATCGGAATATCGACGTCATGTGAAACAACGTTTGAGGAGGTCCGATGTTTGTCGATCTCTCGACAATATAAAGTGACAATTACTACGAAAAAGCCGTCAAAATTTGATCCAAATATACTAGTGTGGCTTGGGGGAGGATGTCATTAAAGTGGTTATTTATTCCTATAAAATTGAGCATTAATGGTTTTTTAACTATGCTAGAATATCTATTAAACCTAAAGTCTTTTTTTTTTAACTAATTTTATTTTAAATCTAATAAAAAATTTAGAAAATTACATATTACAGTGTTTGAAATTACATATTCTTGGTGCAAATGCTGAATACTATAAACCTACATTCAAAATGCCAAACATAACAATGGATTGACTGAAACAACTCCAATTTAAGATGGCAGATGGGGAAACACGTATCTATTTCCATAGTCGGCTTTCCATGACCCTCTGCACCTACAACTGCCCTATAGCGGCCCTCTGCCTTCGCGGGACTTACTACCAGTGCTTGGTCGTCACTTTATACTAGACTACCAGTGAACCTTATTATCTGGATGAGTGAACTATATAAGACAGTACCAAGGAACATTGATTGCAAATACAGGCAAATAAGCGAGATCATAATGAGTGCATGTTACAGAGACAATGAGTAAAACTTCAGAGATAAACACATATATGCAGAAGACTTGTATTATATTAAATCAGAGAATAAGCCACGGGTATTACAAGATTTGTGCCAGATGCACAGACTGAGAGCATAATTCTCTTTGCTCACCAAACTTAATTACAGACTCTAGACTCAAAGAAAGACACAAAGCTTCAGACAGAAGGGAAGCTTAGAGACTCAGACTCACTCACTAACTCAAATGTGAATGCCCAAGAATGAGCTCTCATCCTTCCTTTATACAAATTTGTGAAGGAAGAGTCATCAAGAAGCAAAGGCTCGAATAGACAAGTGGCCCCATGTGTCTGCCACTGAATCTTTCTTTTAGGATTTGGTGGTGATGATCATGCAAGATCCTCCGACAAAATCATGGATTTATTTCATATCTATCGAAAGCAAGATCTGACGAGGTATTCATGCAAGATTCCCCGACAGATGGACAAACTAATATGACATAAAGTAAAGTACCTTGGAAATGTGGGTCAAACCTCACCAAAAGTCGGAGAAGTGCTCCGAGTTTCCAAGATTCTTTACAAAAGGACAATAATTACATAGTGGAGGTTTTAATGCGGTAACCCACGGAACCCGAATGGCACCACTGTCGGCCATTAAGACATGAATTCTCGTGATTACACTGTAGAGTTGGTCACGTCAACCCACAAAAACCGATTTGAAGATTATGGTCAATCATTTTTGAGAAATCCAACAAATCTTTCTTGATAATTGAGAGTATCCCAACATTTAGTATAGATTTTTTGTGCTATAAAAGGTTGTCCATTTATAATTTGTAAAATAGTTTTTGTTTTAACAGCCCATTGAAAATGATTTAGGATGAATGATCGCAGTAATTCTCCATCATTAGGCCCTTGTCGAAAAAGATCTTGTACATATGATAAGGGAGTGAAGGAATTTAAGATTCTTGGGTCGATTTCTCCTTTGTTCAACCCAAAGTCTTTCCACCACTCTGCTAACCAAAGTGGTGGCCTTCCAGATGTTGCAGTGTTAACATTCCCAAATTTGACTAGAGTGAAGAATTCTTCTTGCTGGATGAAATTCCACCATAATTCTTTATATTCAATATAATTGAAGCCGGTCTTAGGGAAAATAATATTGGGATTTCTTTCAGGCCAATGGAATAATAGTCTGGGTCTATTTAAGCAAAAGTATTATTGGTTATGTCCTTCATTATCCCTTATATCCCATACTAGAATGATATCATGAAATAATTCTGTTAGAGCATGTTGCGCTTCAACTTCATTTTAATTTGTTCTTGAAATTATAGGGGTTAGAACATTTGAAACTCTTCTTCCTCTAACTTCAGGTACCAGACTAGAGTATGACAAATGAGTTGTCTAGGATAAAATCTTTGTGCTTATTAACTCCCAATGAGGTGCCCAATCTGCTATGTAAGATTCCCAATTTAAAGAGTCGGGAATATTAACTAATGTCTCTATGTCATCCCTTAGTTGTACTGAAATTAATAAGCAGAAACTTTGAAGATGTTCTCTACTTAAGAAGTATGGTATAGAATTTTGTGATCCTTTAATGTGTTCAATAGTAAAATCAAAGTTGCTAAATAGGGCCTGCCATCTAGCAAAATTGGAATCACCAGGAGACTTCAAGTCTTTATTGAGAACTGTATTCATGGCTACTGCATCAGTCCCTAACAAAAACCTCTTGTATATCAAATAGATTTCAAATTTTTGTATGGCATTTAATGCATCTTTGATTTCTTTTTCTAGGGAAGAATTATTCTTTTCTGCTGCCTGCCATAATCTAGAGGCAAATTGAATAATTTCTTCTTTCCCTTTATCTCTTACCTGTTTGAGTACTGCTCCCCACTCAATATTGCTTGCATCAGTTTCAACAATTTTGGGGAGGTCATCATCAGAAATATGAAGAATAGGAAGATTCTTGGCTTTAGCTTTAATATTTTTCACAGCTTGAGTATGGGCTTCTGTCCATGGGCTTGGATCTTTCTTCAATCTTGCATTCAGAAGCTTTCTATCTTGTGCACATTTCTTATAGAAATGGCTAATATAGTTTAGACTACCCAGAAACCTTTGTAGTTGTGTCTTGTCAAGAATCTTATCAGGAAATTTATCTGCAAATTCTACAGCATGAGTTTGCAGAGTTAGGTTCCCATTATTAATAACATGACCTAGAAATTTAATCTCAGTTTTGAAAAGCTCAGTTTTCTTTTTAGAAAGAACTAGGCCTGCTTGCTTAACAACTTGTAAAAATTTCCTCAGATGTTTCAAATGTTGTTATAGAGATGATGAGAACACAAGTATATCATCAATATAAACGATAATCCAATCAAAATATGGCTTAAGGGTATCATCCATTACTCTCTGAAATTTAGCTGGAGCATTTTTTAGGCCAAAAGGCATAACATTCCACTCATAATGTCTCGTAGGGACGTTGAAGGCTGTCTTGAATTTATCATCTTCTTTGATTGCCACCTGCCAAAATCCTGATTTCAAATCAAATTTTGAAAAAATCTTGGCTCCTGCTATTCTAGTAACCAGACTGCTTTTATTTGGAATTGGATATGTGTCATCAACCAACACTTTATTTAAGGGTTTGTAATTTACTACTAGTCCAGGAACTCCTCTTATCTATTCTGAGTGTTTGTTAACATAAAATCCATAACAGTTCCATGGACTAGTAGATTCTCTAATAATATCTTTGCTGAGTAAACCCTTAATCTCTTCTGTACATAGCTTCTTATATTCAGCATTCATAGGTATAGCCCTACTTTTGCAAGGTTTTCCTTGATATTCTTCTTTGTAAGGGAGGGAAACTTCATGCTTTCTTTGTCTCCAAAAGGCTGTTGGGTTCTCTGAGCAGACTGTATTAATAAATTCTTGTTGTAACAGAGAAATCTTTTCTTGAATTTGTTTTTGCTTTAGCTGATCTTTGATTCTTACCCCTGATTGGAAGGTTTTTAATTCTTCTATTTTCAAACTTTTTCTTATGGTCAACTGAACCATGTCTGAAACTTGAGGGGTAGAAACAAAAGGAAGTTTTATCATAACTTTCCCTTTTGGGGAAGGAATACTAATAAAATATCTTGGTTTGTCTGGAGTCACCATTGTTGAGCCATGTGGTGCTACTGCAGCAAGAAAAGGAGTGCCAAGGATGCAGACAATAGGAATATCTGCCAAGAGAAATTTTAACTTTGAACAATAATCCTGAAAGCAAAGGATTGCTTCTGGAACCTGGAATGAGATGTCATTAGGAATATTTCCTAATCCAACAACTATATCTTGAGTCTTTTGCCATAGGGACACAGGAATAATGTCTTTATGTAGCATATTCAAGTCTGATCCTGTATCTATTAATGTTTTTAACTTGAAAGGCATCCCTTGTATTTTCAAATCAATCAGAATATGAAATTTCTGATGTTCAATCTGAAGACTTTGTTCTTGATTTTGTTCTTTCTATCCAGAGGTCTCTTTGATATCCTTTTTTAGTTTGTTAATTTCTCTTCCAAGGTCTGATACAAAAAGGGCTTGGACAGGACAACACATAGATTCTATCTTTTGAGGGACTAAAGGCTTTAAGTGGGCTTTCCCTGATCTTTTATAAAAAGAATTCCACTCATAAAAAGAAATGAACAGTTCTTCAGAGTCCATAAATTTTTTCCATTCATGGGTTAGCCTTAATTTTTCTGTACTTGAGGAACTGTTGGCAAAAGATTCTGCTTTAGGATGGGTAAATAAATCCCAATTTAGCATTTCTTTCATCCATTCTGCTTCAACTGTATCCTTTCTGCACCCTTTTAGTAATAAAAGAAATTTTTTGATTTCTAGATAAGAAGGTCTCTTCCTGTCTTCAGGAAGATATGATTTTCTTCTCTGATCTATTTATGTACAAGAGCTGTCTTGGATAACTAAGACATGAGAGTCATGTGGAAAAGGAATGTCAGAACATTGGGGATGAGGACACTGATCTTTTGCAGTAGAACTTGGTGGAGGTAATTTTGTTCTTGGATTGTGATTTGCATGTTCGAACTGAACTTTTTCATTTTCTTTGAAGGCAGAAAGAGTGGACAAAGTAATGAGCTCTCCACAGTCAAAACATTTTATTGTAAAAGGGATTTGGCCAACTTGATTTGCCAAAGACTGGAGTGAGGCATGTAAGCAAAAGGATGAAGAAGGGAATGAGGAACTTGGATGGGGTTTTGCACAAGAAACCTGCTTAGAAGGGTTCCTCTGAGGAAAAGAAATAACTGCACAATTGGAAGTTTCCTTTATTTGAGCAGAGGTGATAGCTCTTGGGATCAGAACTCTGGGGGTATCAATAACCTAGTCAGTGGGAAAAGATAGATTTTCCCATTTTATTAAACAATGTTCCATTTTTTTATTCAAAGGGTCTGTTAAGACCAAAGTGTTGGATTGAGATTCTTTACTGGGGGTATGCAAGACTACAGGAAATAAAGTATTGGTATGTCTAAAGCATCCCTTAATTTGTAAAGATATGTTGGTCCTTGTAGGGCACATATCAAATCCCGTTGTTCTGATCTGAAGTTTTAGAATATTTTCAATATTCTCATCAAAAGTGTAGACAGAGAAATTTGGATAACAGTCAAAATAAACAAGCCCATTAGAGAGAGGGAAAACTATTCCACCAATCAGTGAATTAGTAAATTTGTTATGGGTCAAGTCCCTTACTATGCATAAAGCATAAGAGTCTATCCCTTTGTGCACTAGCGGGCTGATTCCAATTCCGAGACATCCAAAATGGAGATAATTTGTCCCATGCCTCTTGGCTTCCTTTTGGATTTCTTTGGCATTGATTAGAGAAATTGTTTGACTGACATCACTATTTTGTTGTATTTTGCTTACTGATTCTTTCACAATTACCCTCGTAACCGCCTTTAGGTGGAACATATTTAGATTTTGATATACATGACTTGGGGAAATAGGAGGTAATTTCCATGCTACTTGGGGTTGAGTTTCTACCTCTTTTATGCTAGCATGATTTATACTTTGAGATCTATTGAAAGAAAACATAGACTCCAAACTATTTACAGAGTCAGGTTCAGAGGTAGTTTGTTCTTCAGTATTTTTGACTTCTCTAAAAGACATTGTTCTAGAATCCATAGTAGTAGATTTTACTATTTTTGCACAGGAAAGCAGGGCATTTAATCTTAGTCCTCTGCTCCGGAGAGAGAGAATATCAGATAGGCTTCTGGCCGACTGCTCAGGAAGAAACTAGTAATCTCTGTCAGGAGGTCGCAGTAGTGGAAACTCTTCCTTTAAAGAGCCCGATACTACTGATACAGCCTCAGAGGTGTGTCACAAGAGTGGAAACGCTGCCTTTAAAGGGCCCGAGACTCTTGATACAGCACTGGATTCTTTATAAAGAAATAAATCACACACAGAGACTTTTGTACAGAGCGACTAGCTTTATCAGATCGAAGTGTCTGATATCATACCTGGGAGAAAAATAAGGTCATGGCTCTGATACCATTTGTTAGTTGATCTCCTCGAACAACTCGCCAGAGGCCTCCTCTGTCAAAGATTGAAGCTTGACTGATCAGACTCTTGTCTCATGCACAATTTCCTCTTGCCATCTGGTATTTTGATTTCTACTACTCTTGACAGAACCAATATCGTCAGGTTAACCGCTTTACTCTGTCCGAACTATGAACCCCACCACCTGGAGTCCACCAGGATTTTGAAGTTTTATATGAACCCTATAGCCGGCTTTCCATGACCCTCCGCACCTACAACTTCCCTATAGCGGCCCTCTGCCTTCGTGGGACTTACTACCAGTGCTCGGTCGTCGCTTTATACTAGACTACCAATGAACCTTATTATCTAGATGAGTGAACTATATAAGACAGTACCAAGGAACATCGATTGTAAATACAGGAAAATAAGCGAGATCATAATGAGTGCATGTTATAGAGACAATGAGTAAAACTTCAAAGATAAACACATATATGCGGAAGACTTGTATTATATTAAATTAGAGCATAAGCCACGGGTATTACAAGCTTTGTGCTAGATGCACAGACTGAGAGCAGAATGCTCTTTGCTCACCAAACTTAATTACAAACTCTAGACTCAAAGAAAGACATGAAGCTTCAGAAAGAAGGGAAGCTTAGAGACTCAGACTCACTCACTAACTCAAATGTGAATGCCCAAGAATGAGCTCTCATCCTTTCTTTATACAAATTTGTGAAGGAAGAGTCATCAGGAAGCAAAGAATCGAATAGACAAGTGGCCCCATGTGTCTGCCACTGAATCTTTCTTTTTAGGATTTGGTGGTAATGATCATGCAAGATCCTTCGACCAAATCATGGATTTATTTCATATCTATCGAAAGCAAGATAGAATAGTAGATCTGACGAGGTACTCATTCAAGATTCCCCGACAGATGGACAAACTAATATGACATAAAGTAAAGTACCTTGGAAATGTGGGTCAAACCTCACTAAAAGTCAGAGAAGTGCTCCGAGTTTCCAAGATTCTTTACAAAAGGACAATAATTACATAGTGGAGGTTTAATGCGGTAACCCACGAAACCCGAATGGCACCACTGTCGGCCATTAAGACATGAATTCTCGTGATTACACTATGGAGTTGGTCACGTCAACCCACAGAAACTGTGTAGCCAATAGTTATTCCATTGGCTGATCATGGAAGTGACGGAATCTATAGGGATCCCAGTGTTGAGTGTATATTTCTCTGTATAGTGTTGGGTCTTCATTTTTGTCCTCATCTTGTTTAAGTACATATTTGGTTCTAATAATCCATGGATGTCTTTCCCTGATGAACAACATTTTATATTCTTATTCGGAATAAAGATCACTGATATTTTGTAAATTCTTATTTGGGAATAGGAACATTCGAGCTACTTCTGTTACTTCAGGATCTATTCCAATTGGATTTAATCCAAACTTTTGCCACCAATATACTAGCCAATCAGGTTCAGGGAAAAGAATAAAGGATACAACAAATTTAATCATACAATAATAATACTTGTATCTGTCTACCCAGAGATAGATGTTGTACCACATTGCTTTCTACTATTCATAGTTTATATTGAACAATCTTTCATCAAGGTCTTGGTTTGGCCAAGACTGCAAAGTTCTCATTCGATTGATCTGGAAGAAATTCCATGCAGGAGTTTCTTCCCATGTTTGGGTTTGCTGGTCAAACCATTCTCTGTTTGCAGACCTGATCCTGCTAAGGTTGGCCATTTCAACCAGCTTTTGTCTGGATGCAATTGTTGAAGCATGATGCATCCTTCCAATTATATTTTGGGGAGGGATTACATGAATACTAGCATTTCTTGAAAATCCTGGTAATCCAAACTCAATTCCTTCAGATGATTTCAATTGCCAACTTGGTATCCAATGTTCTTTGTATACATCCCATGGGGTATTATCATCAAAATAATGATTGACTGGGCCATTTCTCTGGTTATCCCATGCATTTATAATTACCATTCTTTTCTTATAGTAGGCAAGCTGAGCATGAGATTCTAAAATAAATGGTAGTGCTATCCTTTTGGGAGGATAGTCTTCAATACTTGGCAGAGTAATAAAATACCCTTGCTCTCCTGAGGAGAATTTGCAAGATCCATGTGGTTCAACTGTAGACAAAAAAGGAGTGCCAAGAATGCAGTCTACTGGTAATTCAGAAATAAGATATTTCATCCCTAAAGCATATTCTTCAAATAATAAGATGCCTTTAGGAATTTCAAAATTGAAATCAGTATTTACATTTCCTAGTCCAACGACAGAACCACAGCTAGGAAGCCAGTACTTAGCAATAATCAATTCTTTATTTATCAGGTTCATATCAGATCCAGTATCTAAGAGAGAGGTTAAGGAGAATACTTCATTGTTTATTTCCAATTTAACCTTGACATAATATTTCTGGTATCTGATAACCATAATTTTCATTCCTGTGAGCCCTTGCATTTGGGCTGTTGTTTGCCCTTGTATTATTGATTTTGGGCTTTCAAAAGGAGCATCTTCTAATGGTGGAGGAATAGAGTCTATTTTTTCTTTTAATTCTTTGATTTCTTGTCTGGCCCAAGAATCAATCTTGAAGCTATATTCAGCTTCCTCCTCCATTTTCTTCATCTTTTCTTTTAATCCAAAGATCTCCTTTTTTAATAAAAGCACTTCTTTGGCTAAATTAGTTACAGAGGTGTTCTGTAGCTTTGCTTCTATGTTAAATTTGATGAAATTTTTTGTATTTTTATCAAAAGAAGCATCAATAAACAAAGGTTCTCTTTTAGGTAGCTCAACAATTTTGTTCCTTTGTTCATACTTTACTATTTTTACAAAAGTATCAAGAAGAGATTTTTTCATATCACCTTCAGGTAGGATTTTGATCTGGGCTAGCATCTGTGCTTCTTGATCTCCTGTATTATGGAACATACAGACTTTGAGTTTTTGCTGAGTTTCTGGCTCTGTTTCAGAGTCAGAATTATCTGTACTTCTTTTGCAAGAGCAGAAATTTGGATTCCTACAATTGCAATCCTGGTTGATTAAAATTTATTCTTCTGAGCTATATTGGAACTCAGAAGTACTATCAGAGTTAGAGTAGCATCCT
>JASDQU010363664.1:0-11667 GCA_032191745.1 Picea mariana
TAATATTTAATCATAAATTCACTTTTAATACTAAAATGAATAAAGTGGAAAATAATGATGTGAAACCCAAATGTATTTATGAAAAGGGTATGACAAAGGTTTAATTGGGCGATGAAATGTAAGGAGTAGTGAAGGGAAAGGTGGATGAAAATACGACATTTCTGAGTCCCAACAAAAAGTAGTTTTAATAAAGAACAATTTTAATAAAGAATGTTCAATTTTAATAAAGAATGTAGTTTTAATAAAGAATGTTGATGGTTCAAATTTTTTAACCGTATTTGAAGTTACAATTTTAATAAAGAATTTTAGTTTTAATAAAGAATGTAGTTTTAATAAAGAATATGGATGGTTCAAATTTTTTAATTGTATTTGAAGGACAAATTGCCTAATTACGGTTAAATTCCATCTCTGAAATTTTTCTAAATATCTTGGCCAGGTGGTTGAAATGTATGTTTATTTGTATCACGCTAACAAGATAACTTTGAAGTCAAACGTAATCAATAACCGTTGAATAATTAATGTTGTATATTTTGGGTGCATAATGTTTGCTAAAGTAAACTGTATTTAGGCTCTGTATTTAGTTGGATTTCTACACTTTATAGAGACTCCCCCAACAACAAAGATATGATTTTAGGTGGGACCTCCAAGGTAGCGGACTACGGGATGTTGATGCGTCCAACATCTCATGGGAGGGATATCCTCCCATTTACATTTTGGATTTAGAAAGCTCAAAGTGTAGTTAATACAACACCCTAAGAGAGAATAAAATCCCATTCCCTTCCTCAACATTCATCATGACACTACGCATTTCAGGAGGCTCTTCTAATATATTGGAGTCGATTAATGTAGGTATACATATGCGATTCCACCCCCATGCCAGTGGATCGAATCCTATTACTCTAATTTTGGTAGAGAGGAGGCTCCTTGATTGGCCGAGAACAAATAGCCAGGGCTTGGATGTGTGAATGGAATAAGAGACGACACATAGAAAATGAGTGGAAGCGATGTAGGATCGCCATTCCTTGCAAACGAAGGCCACGTTCAAAATATCTATGTCGGGAAGAGAAGAGAGTATTATCTTGATCACTTCATCGGTTATCAGGGAAATACATAGTGACGATCCCTCAACATTATCCATCAAAATTCACGACTTCTCCTGTAACTTGAAGTGGGTTTTGTATTTATATAATGTGACATGAAGACTGCGGGAAGAGGAAAATAGCCATCCAACACATCAGACATGGAATTTTCTGTTTTTTTTAAAGGTTGACTTCAATCCTTCTCTACCAATGTGAAACACTTTGGGTAGGCACGATCATATGGTCCAGTGTCAGAGCCAACCAAAAAGCCACTATTGTCAGAGCCATGATTATTATTCAACAAAAATATCGTTGTAGGAGCAACAAGACATATCATTGTCCCTAAAACTTAGGCTAAGACTTATAATATACTAAAACTAAAAACTTAATATATTAAAAACTTAGATAAAACTTAATAGACTAAAAACTTTGGCTATCTAAGATAGCTCAGAAATAAGACCGACAATAAGACTTCGATCTTGTTAGCCAATAATATCTTCAAAATATCAACTTAAATAATATAAAATATAACTATTTTCTTTTATTATGTAGGTAAATTATATGCAGTCTTTAACAATTATTAATAAGGACAAGGGAATGGTGAAGTAGGATTAGCTTCCTAGATTCCTATCCTTTCCTCAAGTCTGTGGTTGAAAATTGTTCTCCTCGCAGTGATATCTATGTAGAACAAATAAAAGCCACATTTCCCATAGATCTGGGTCAGTAGGGCTCCCATCCTTAGTGGCTATATCCGTGATGGGATGGGATCATATGGATAATGCGTTACTATATAGGTGGAATTGAGATTGGGACGCAGTTGTTGAAGCAACACTAATAACACATCTAGACCAGCTAATAAGCCAAGCCTAGCATCTAAGCCAATATAGCCACTAGCATGGACAATTGATCTTATTGTTGATCCAAACTTTCTCTGTGCTTGTGAACAAACACTTTGAATGGTTTCTGTGAATGAATTCTATCTATGTGAAAACTCACAAAATAGATCTTGACTTACCTGAGTATGCATGGGTAAAACGCCCCCAGTTTTGTAACTCATGATGATGCATGATTTGTACTCATGATGATGCATACTAAGGATATATTGTATATTAATGTTCCTAATAGAATCAATTTTTCCCTATGATGCTAATACCCTTCATGTTTCATATGACACTAAATTATAAAAACACATAACCTTTCTATATTTTCAATTTCAAATTTGTACGATAGGGACTAAGTTGTTGAGCAACACTTGTTTTATAGATGTTTTTGCATAAGAGTTCCCACTAAAACCATTTTCTAAAATGTAATGCTCTTAGCGTGTACATGTGTAATGATGTGCAAAACATGTAATAAGAATTGGTGCAACTAATATAGAATCAAGCCGTTAAAGATTAAAAACATGGAAAACTTAAATTTTTTTACACAAAACTATGAACACTTCAAACCAATGACAACCCAAGTTAATTTCCTTACTTTTAAATATTAATTAATCTAAATTTTTTGTACATTTTTGTTGAATAGTGGGAGAAGATAAGTTTAGGTGGTGTTATCAAGATGTAGGAGCATTCGTAGCATTCAAAAAATCCTACATCAACCAAAATTAGTAGATTAATTTGTGACTTAGTTTCAATTATATTTTTAGTGTTATTTGAGTTTGGTATATATACGTGACTACATGGGACCAAGAAAGGTTGAATAAGGGATTCACTTTGAACATTTAACCCACTAAGGATTTTGAATAATCGTAGTGTTAGATATTAATTGGAAAATCCTTCATGGATTAATAGTGATTTAAAAAGGAAGAAAGGGAGTTGGCTTTTTTTTTTTGAAGACAAAAGTTCTCCCCCCTGAGTGGCTGAGAGCCAAGTCTCCCTGAGACTGCCCTCGGGGATTCCCCTTTGGTGCGCTGCGTACCAGTCCCTTTGAGACATCCCTAAAGCCCGATCCCAAGGGCCCGCATCCCATTTGAGGCCGTCATTTCGATGATCCCTGTTGGAGGCGGGGAGCAGCCTCCTCCCCTCACACCCGCCTCCTCCCCTCACACCCTCCGTTGATGAAGCAACTTTCAGAAGGTTGTTTCTTGCCCAAGGAAAGAAGAAAGAAGGAGGAGTTGTGCCAAAGTTCGTTAAAAAACTAGATGAAGTCCCAGTAATCAATTTACCCCCAACCCAACTTGATGATCCATTGTTGGAACCCCTCTTCCCTGAAAACCATAGGCAACTAGCTGGGAATATTCATTAACAAAGTGGATCCAAAAGGTCAATACTCTTGTGCTCGGATATGCGTAGAAGTTGACCTGGAAGCAGGCCTTCCTGAAGTAATCAAGCTAACTTTTGGGGAATGGCATCACTACGAAAAATTGGACTACGAGCAGTTGTCGTTCAAGTGTCGTAGCTTTCATGAATACAGAGATTTCCAAAAACAATGCCCAAAAATCCAGACCATGCAGCAAGAGAAAGAATCGAGAGAAGGTTGGCAGCGAGCGAAAAGACCCAAGATAAACCCCAACCCTAACTCCAAGAAGGTAAATAAAAACCAAAAAGGACAAAGCGATATGGAAAATAGTTTTGCAATACTTGGGAATCAAGAGAATAAACCAGTAAGCAATGAAAATACAACATAAAAGCAAGACAAATAAGAATAGGCAAGCCAGGAAAATAAAGAATCTCCTTTACAGCTAGAACCAGGAGAAATCCCCAAATCCCAAATATCAGAGACATAGGAAGAGACATCAGAAGAAGCTAAGGGGGAAGCATATATTGGTTTATCTGAGAACCCCTCGAAACCAGCTACCAGAGGAAGGAAAATGGAAAAATAAAGAAGAGAAAGGGAGACATACAAAGACAAACTGCAAGGATCTCAACCAACTCTGGAAACAATGTTAAATCCAAGAAACAAAAGGAACCAAGGGAAACCCTCTCATAGGACGCCCTCCAATCCAAAAAACAAGTAATGAAGATAGTCTCCTGGAACTGTAGAGGTTTAGGAATCCAAATAAAAAAAGAAACAACGAAAGATCTAATCCGAATCTCAAACCCAGATCTTCTACTAGTCTAGGAGACTAAATTGGAGGAATCTGAATTTCTCCAAACCAGTGCAATGTTGTGGAAAAAGGAGCAGGTGCAGTGGTTAGTGCCAGAGCAACGTATGGAGGTATTGGCTCCCTGTGGAACTCCTCTACATTTGAAATATTGAAGACAAAACATTATATTCAGTGTATTCTCACCATCCTTCTTCATAAGGAGTCAGGTATCCAGGTTAGCATTTTTAATATTTATGTTCCTGTTCTCCTTAAGGAAAAAAAAGACTGCTGAAATAAATTAAAAGAGTTTCTTAGCATGCATCAGATTGAGAACATAATCATTGTCAGGGACCTCAATGTCACTTTATCCCAAGGAGAAAAAAAGGGGGGAACCATTTTAAGAGATCACATTCAATAATGGGTTGAGGATACCATACTTGAATGGGATCTGGAAGATATAAAACCTTCTAGAGGAAAATACACTTGGTCTAATAAAAGAAATGGCCCAGGGCACATAGCATCAAGGTTGGACATATTCCTAGTCCAAAGCTCCTTTCTCCTCTTAGGACTCAATGTTGAGTCCAAGATCCTTCCTTTCAGTGCTTCCGAACATAAGACAATAAGTCTAGAATTCACCAAAGACTCCCCCCTGGGCCTAATTCCTTTTAGATTAAGCCCAACCTGGATTCATCATGAGGAGTTTATTGAACTGGTCACCAGAGTTTGGAAGGATCTAGTTTCACGCTCGCCCTTTTTTGTGTGGGAAGAAAAGCTCCAAAGGATGAAGAGGCCTCTCAAAATATGGGCAAAATATTTGAAATCCCCAATAACCCAAAGAATGGAAGCTCAACAACAATTGGAAGTTCACCAGCTAAAAATGGAAGAAATAAATATCAGCCCAGACATGCTGGAAAAAGAAACAGACCTCTATAGAAAGCTCCATACAACCTACAGAGAGGAATAAGAATACTGGCGACAAAAATCTTGAAGTCTTTGGCTAAAAACTGGAGATAAAAATACAAGTTTTTTTCAT
Source organism: Picea mariana (assembly GCA_032191745.1). Taxonomy (NCBI): domain Eukaryota; kingdom Viridiplantae; phylum Streptophyta; class Pinopsida; order Pinales; family Pinaceae; genus Picea; species Picea mariana. The sequence goes on from JASDQU010363664.1 coordinate 5,138, forward strand.
AAGCCAGCAGAAGCCAGAAAAAATTACAACTCTGTCAAGGAAATCCAATTTCAAAATCAGATTGTTAAAGACTTCGAAGGAATCAAGCAAGCTGCTCATCTCCACTTCAAAGGGATTTACACCGAGGATACTTCCACAAAAATCCATCATCAAGTTTTCAATTTGATCCCTATAGTCGTCAAGTCAAGATTCAATCAACAACTTATAACTCCGGTCACTTTAAAATAAGTGAAATCAGCCTTGGACAGTCTGGCCCCTGATAAAGCTCCAGGGCCTGATGGCTTTACAGCCCATTTCCTTCAAGTTTTCTGGCCAATAATAAAGCATGATCTGCATAAAATGGTTTTAAAGTCACAAAGGTGCCACAAGATTGGGGGAAGCAGTAATTATGCATTCTTAGCCTTAATTCCTAAAGAAAAAGGACCCTCATCCTTTGACAGATTTTGCCTGATTTCCTTGTGCAATATTGGCTACAAAATTATCACAAAAGTAATCGCTAATCGACTCAAGGGTATGCTCCCAACAATCATTCCAGAGAATCAAGGTGGCTTCATCAAAGGAAGGCACATAACTAACAATATAATTCTGGTCCAAGAAGAGATTCATTCAAGCATGCAACGGGGTGAAAAAGGTATGATTGTGAAACTAGATCTGGCAAATGCTTTTGATAGAGTAAGGCATGATTTTTTGTTTCAAGTAATGCAAAAGTTTGGCTTCAATTCTTCTTTCATCCAATGGATTAAGGCTTGTATCGAGACTCCTTGGATTGCTCCGTTAGTCAATGGACGAGCAACAAAATTATTTCAGGCATCTAGGGGGATTAGATAGGGATGCCTGCTATCCCCCCTACTCTATGCCATTCAAGCCTCAACGCTAAGCTTTCAACTAGAACATTGTCGCTCCCAATAGGAATTAATGGGCATAAAAATTGCAAGAGGGGTCAAAGACATAAAACATGCTCAATTTGTCGATGACACACTCCTTTTGGGAGGGGCCAGTACCATCATAGCTCGTAAATTTAAGCAACAACTAGATCTTTACAAGGAAGCTTATGGGAGACAAATAAATCACAGGAAGAGTCAAATATTTGGATGGAACTGCAAACCAAGGGAAATGGTGGAAATATGTAGAATATTGGAGATGGAAGGGAAAACTCAACGGTGGTCATTCAAATACTTAGGAGTCCCCATCTTCAAATCCAGGCCTAAATATTCTCACTGGTCTCCTGTAATTGAAAAAATAAAAACCAGAATCTAAGCGTGGGGGGCCTCCTGGCTGAACTTGGTAGGGAAGCTAGTTCTCCTTAAGTCAGTGTTGGCCAGTATTCCAATATATCAATGCTCCATTCTGTTAGCTCCAACTAGTTGCATAAGTTAAATCGAGTCTCTTCTAAGAAAAATTCTCTGGGAAGGAGGCAATTAGAATGAAAATAAACTACCTCTAATCAGTTGGGGGAAAGTAACAAAGCCTAACTCAAAAGGCAGTCTCCAGATAAGAGACATGCGATTTCAAAATCTGGCACTAGGGGCCAAACTTATTTGGAATCTGGTCTCTGGAAAACTCACCTGGAGCAAGAATGCCCCGTGGAAGAAATATTATTCAGGCGCTAGAAGGAAGTGTCTCAATACAACCCCTAAAGCCTCAAAAGGATCGTCAATATTCACAATCTGTCAAAAAGTCTCTGGGTACTTCAATCCCCATTTAACCTGGACACCTGGAAATGGAGAAAACATACTAATTTGGGGATCCTGAAAGAGCCTCCTTTAGATTCCATTATGGGCACGACCAATATAAAAAACTTCCTTCTTTCCCAAAATTTAAACACGATTTGGGACATTTCAAAGTGGCACTCTGATGCAAACAAAATATGGAAAGAATGGTATTTGCCAAGAAGTCCAAGCCACCTGCACAATGAAGAAATCTGATTGATCACGTTACTCTAGGGGAAATCGTTGATTACAACAAATAATAAAGATCGAAGGGGATGGGATATCAATCCAGTTTTTACATAGTTTCAGAGGGTTATAAGCTTGCCAAATCAAACTTGTATGCGTCCCCCAACCTGACCCTATGGAAAGAAGTCTGGAGATACAAATCCATCCCAAAAATCTACATGTTCATCTGGATGCTAACACATAACGCCATTCTCACAGGAGACAAACTTAAAAGAAAGGGACAGGAAGGCCCCATGCACTGTCCGTTCTGCGTCTCAAATGAGAAAACCATAACACATATATTGTTGAACTATTCATTTGCTCATGAGGTATGGAACCTAGCATTAGCCCCTTGGACAACTCAAGTCACTCTCCTAGATGAGATACCCAACCTTCTTCTCAGCTGGCAATCTCTATGCCCCTTCTCCCTCACGAAGAAATACCAACTCAAAAGTTGTTGGGTGTACCTTCCCAAGTTTATTTGCTGGAAAAATTGGTTAGAATGCAATGCCCGAGTCTTCAAAGGGAAAACTGCCAGAGAGGAACAAGTGATGGAAAAAGCTAAATCAATGATGGGGTACTTTCTATCATCCATGCATTTGCCAGCAAATAAAGGTAGGTTAACTCCCAACGAGGAAGAATGTCTTTTAAGCCTCATCCCAGGTACTCTGAAAGTATCAATTGCTTCTGAGACCCCTACATTCCAGTGGGAAATTAGGTTGGATCCTTCAACTTTTACAATATGGTGCAGATCCCTTCAAAGGCATAGTCTATTCTTTGACGGAGCTTCTAAAGGAAACCTCGGTGAGGCTGGCGGGGGAGGGGTGATTATTGATCCCGAGGAAATAAAGGTACTATCGTATTCCTGGGGAATCAACAAGGACACAAACAACATAGCTGAAGCTTTAGCTCTTTGGCAAGGATTATCTCAAGCCCAAATTATGAACATTACGTATCTAAATGTCTTTGGAGACTCTCTTGTCATCATCCACATACTCTCTTCTAAGAAACTTACCAGACATATGAGGCTCCGACAAATTCTTCAGAAAATTAAACTTCTTATGACTACTTTCCATTCTATCCAATTATTCCATGTTCTGTGGGAATTAAATGGCGAAGAAGATAAAGAAGGTAGCAAAGCAGTATTGCTAAGAAAAGGAGTTCTCGTACTATACGGAGTTGAGGGATTTGATAAAATACCATAAAATTGTGCTCGAGAGCTAGCCCCGAAGTCAAATTTGAAACTATCCAATGAAGACTAATTGTAATTGTGCCAATAGTTTTCTGTTGTTTTTTTAATATATCTCATACTCGTTCTTGTTAAAAAAAAATAGTGATTTAAAAAGTATCATCAATAGAACAAATGGATGGATGAATTTAGAGTTTAGAGATACCCTCCATCATTCCACCCTCCACATCACTAGTCTATAACTAAGTGATGTGGGAGGTGGGAAAAAATAAAAAAAATTCTATAGGGTGAAGGACCCTACCAAACCACATGGCCATCTTGTATGTGTTAAGTGGATCAATCCACACAATTGGATCCTTTGTGATCATATGAACCTCATTTCCATGGGGTCACAAAGCCCCTTGTGAAGAGATTGTATGCCTTCCAACCTCGCATTAACAAAATGTTAATAGGTGTCATAAAGAGCGAGGCCTAAACATGATGATGTGTGAATGTTCGATCTTTGACCACATCAATAAAAGGAGAACTGTGAATAAGAACCTGATTGTACTAGAGAAGCCAATGGGGATTCCACACAATGAGTTGTGTTAAGGTGACCATAAACAATTGGGTTTCCTGGGATCTATAACGATTTTGACAATCTGAATTCCATGAATTACATTATAATAAATCAACAAGAGAAGGAAAGGGTGTTTAGATCAAGAAGAGGTAAGTTCAAATCGGTTCCAATATGAGTTCTAGTTGGAATGAAACCTCTCTTATTGGAATTTGATCCCAAACAATTATATTTAGGCCCAAGAGCTTGACCATTTGAGAAAAATAAAAGAATGCATGTTTTTTTATTAAGTTTTATATGAATAATTATTGCACTGTGTGTGAGAGAGTTTCATTGTGTAGTTGTGATAAGAAAGCCATACTTTGCCGACATTAGTTGGTATTGTAGTAGGTTTCATTCATGCAATTGGGAAAATTGTTTGAGTAATCAAATTTTGTTGTGTAGAATCATTGTGGTAAGGAAAATTCTAGTGAGAGAATGTTGGGTCAAATTGTTTTCTTGTTGGTATTACCACAAAGTTATGACACCGATGGACTCATAACTATTCACTTTAGGATATTTTCCATATGTCACACAAAGGAGGAATAGGATCCATGAACATGAAAATCAAAGAGATAAGAAGAAGAATAAAATAATTAGAAACAACACAAACTAGAGATGCAAAAGAAGGATCATAATAGAGACATAAGAAGCAAAAGAGAAGAATGATAAAGTGATAGACCTCGATGTGTAGTTACTCATATTTATAAATGGAAAAAAAATGCATGAGTTAAAGTTCTAAGTTATGATGGCAACTTGGAGGTAAAGACATTGGTATGTAGATGGGATTGGAGAAATTGAGTGGTACTTCAAATATGAGAAGATAGAAGACCCTCATAGAGTAAAATTTGTTTCCATAAAGTGGAAGGGAAACACTACCTTCTGGTGGAAATTAGTGCAAAAAGATTGATCTTGGAAGTAGAAAGCACAAATCTGAACTTGGAAGAATATGGTGAATAAGTTTCATGAGAAATTATTGCTCGCATATGGGCCAACATATTTCTTTTTATCAAAATGTATGTAGTTTGAGATAGAGGGATAATATTTTTCATGAATATACTAAATAATTCTATTGATTGGAAATTATGTTTAGACTTGATGAATTCAAAGATTAAAGAATGACCATGTATGTCAATGGACATAAATTTATGATCAAAGATGAGTCATAATACCCATAATTTTCATTCTAAGGAAGAAGCATTTCAAGTTTCTTTGATGGTGGAAGAGAAAATAACAAGAAAGGATCATAGTTCTAGAGGTAGAAGAATAATAAGAAGAGGGAAAATGACTAGCAAAAGAGGTTAAATGAGCATGAAAAATAAGGAAGAAACCAACACAAACAATTTGATTGCATGTGGAGGAACTAACGCTGGTAGAGGCAAAGGAGATAGATTTAATGACATGTGTTGTTGATACTGAGAGGGGGGTGAATCAGTATCAAGTACAATTTAAAACCCTTTTTCAACTTATACTTAAACCATTCAATTATATCCAATTAGCAATGAACAATAGTATACGAGTTACACCAATACACCACAATACACCATGCACAATATATGAGAAATAATCAATAGTTTTTGTTCAAGGGAAGTAATGACTTCCAAAGGTAGCTACAGCTTCCAAATGTAAAGGGAGGGATAAACCTCCAAGAGGAAGATACAATCCTCCAATATCAAGAGATATTTGAACTCTCCATCCTTTCCCCTTCCTTGCACCCAAGAATATATGAGAGATAATAAAACTTTACATTAAATCATCACCATCAACCAATCATCACATAGAACCTGATAATGCTTCCTGAGACTTCTTCAATTTCTACAATTCTTCAATTCTTGGAGTACTCTGATCCTATAGATAATATTACTCAATGTATTCTTTGAAACTCCTCCAATTTTCACTCCTTGAATCCTCCTCAAAAAGAGGTTATAGAAAGAATGGTAGACTTTATTCAATTCTGGTCTTTTCATAAGACCCAACTTGTACAGCATGCCCCGCTCTCAATATTTAACATTCAATTCTAAAAATCGCAAAAAAGAAACTACAGTCCGTACTATTTCCAATGGAAGTGGTCCCACTTCATTTGGATTCTTTATGAAGAAGTTATGACTGTTTTACCTGGAACACCTATTTATTGACTAGCTTCAGGACTGGTCACAAACCCTATCTTCCACAGAGTGTATCTCCATCATTATAGCGAATCAAGAGATGAAATTTTTACCAGAGGTACCTTGATATGTCTTCTCAATACCTTAGCGATTTCACCATCTGAATCATTCTAGAAAAAAAGTTCTAGCAAAAATGGTAAGATGACCTGAAAATAACATACCTTAGAACACATCACCAAAAGACTTCATCCTCCCTTGAAATCCGGCCTTCTTTTACTTCTTATTCCCTATGAAATTCAAATTATATCAAATGAATTTATAATGATGTTTATTTATACCATTTATGTCACTTCCTTTTAACATTAGGTCCGACCTGACATTTTATTATTTTGTAATTCTTTTCTTTAATTATCTTCAGGGCCTACATGTACAATTCACTTTATCATCTTCAAAAATTCATTTCTCCTCAACCATGAGGATCCACGTGACGTGCCACATACCACCAGAAACACCATGATGTATACTATCCATACATGGGTGTTGTATCTGCATGTGCATTTTTCTTCATGTCCAAATACCTTCATCAATCTTGCGGTCCAAAACCCATGACTAGGGTTGACATCAATGACAACAACCAATCTTCCAACAATCTCCCCCTTTGTCATTGATGGAAACACTCATGCTCCCCCTATCATCATGATCCCAAT
>JASDQU010363670.1:0-11676 GCA_032191745.1 Picea mariana
TGGCTTCATTTAAGGCACATTGTAGAAAATATGAGTTCTGAGAATGACCTTGGAGATAGAGGATTTATTTTCCCATAGGTCCCCTTTCATCTTCCCCTATAGTGGAATCATAGTGCCTCTCATGCCTTCATGTGTTTTCTATGGTGGGTTTCATCACCATACATTGAAGCACTTGGAAGGACTAATTACTATTTAATTATTTGAGTGAAGGTCATTAGTGTTGTGTTAGAGTCTTAGGATTGTGTTTTGTATTTGTAAAATAAACCATGTGAAACTCTTACATCAAAGCCATACATTGTCATTGACCTATTGAAATAAGTATTATCAAATAGTTGTTGTACCACCCGAGCACATATTTTAGTTTAGACACATTTTCTTTGAGTATTTCATCTTCTATATTGCATTATTTATTTTATATGTAACCTTGTAACCTTGAATGAGACTATTTTAGCACATAATGAATTCCATATGGTTAATGATTGTATTTTAATCTCTCATTACAACCAACGATTGAGCACATGAACCTTTAGAAATTTTCAATCCTTTCCAAAGTGCATAAGATTTTGCTTGGTTGTTGGAAAAAACACCAAGTCCCCATGAAAAATAAGTTATTAATATAAATAATAAATAATGTGAATGTTTTCTATTGATAGTTATTAATATGGTAATATTAATATTAATATTGCAAACAAAAATAATTTTTTTTTTTAAATAAATATTTGTCGTCGCAATTTCGACGACAATAATATACCTGCGACGGATTTTCTATATAAACAAAAAAAGGTGTCTTTGCAAGTGCCACGACAACAAAATTTCTGCGATGCATTTTCTATATAAACAACGGAATGTTGTCGTACCTGTGATGGATTTTCTATATAAACAAAAAAATTTGTTGTCGCAAGTGTGATGACAACAAAATTTATGCGACGCATTTGCTATATAAACAATGGAATTTTTTCATTCCTGCAACACATTCGCTATTTAAACAAAAAAAAATGTCATCGCAAGTGTGACGACAACAAAATTTGTTGCGATGCATTTGCTATATAAACAACGAAATGTTGTCATTCCTGCGACGCATTCTCTATATAAACAAAAAAAAAGTTGTTTTCGCAAGTGCAACGACAACAAAAATTGTTGTGACAGATTTTCTATATAAACAAGGAACATTGTCATCACAATTGCGACGAAATGTTGGTTTCACTTAGTTTTCCTATATTGTCGTATTGGCGACGATATTTCTCTTTTTGTTGCAATTGTGAGAAGTTCCCTATGGTCGTCGCTCTTGTAACATTAATTCAAGTTTGTCCAAATTGCGATGCGACATGAAACGACGTTTCAAAGACTCAAGATTCGTCACAATAGCCACAACATAACATCGCAAGAATGTCGAAATAGCCGTCGCAAAATGACCCAAATTTGCTAGTGATGTCAGGATGATATGGATTATTTTTGGAATGAAATGAAAGAAAATATATTACAATGAAATACGCATAAATATTGTTGGAAATAGAGAAATACAACAATACATGATTTCTATTAATGAAAGAAATGTACAGAGATTGTAAAAATACATAGTGCAAGACTTGCTAGAATGGTGGCAGCTTTATATTTGAGAAGATATGTGACGACTACGCTCATTCACAATAATATGAGTACAATGAGGATTTGAATAAATTTTTATAATAAACATGAATTCCAAAACTCTAGACATCCAAAAACCTAACCCTAGGAAATGAAGCGCCAAAAGTCATGTGGGCCTTGTTGGGGTAAGTTATTACATCAAGTTCTCGGGGTCGTAAATTTTGCATACGATCTTCGTTTTAGGTGCGTGATACCCCGTTGGAAAGGTATTTTCGAGAACTACACATTATGACATCAAACTACAACTTTTTCTATATTTATTTTTGCAAGCCAACAAAACATTGTTTAGGGCCCCAAAACATCCCTAGAAGTACAGAAAGATGTACTGACATGAAAACTTTGAAAATAAGCCAATTGGAATAGGTGGGCGACCACCATTATTCACCTAGATGTTGTGTAGGGCTTCAAGATAGTCCCAGAAGTGCATAACCAACAATTACAAAGAAATTTCCCCATTACAGAGAAATGTACTGAACTAAAAATTGTCGAGATGAGCCAGTTGGAATTTGGAGCAGGTGGGTGGCCACCAATATCCACCTGGATCACACAAACAATGGAACTATTACACCCATTACTAATAGTGATTCCTTGCAGCTTATACAAAGTTCCAAAATGAACTCCCTTCAATAGCACCATTGCTTCTCAAGCCATCCTACAGGTTTCCTTTTCAAATATTGCTTTTACCCCTGCATCGTCCATTTTGCTAACAAAAATCAAAATTTTGGCCAATCCTTGGATTTGTAGAACACCAGGTAGTGTTCTAATCCTTCCATCTATGAGCCTCAACTTGAATTTTCCTTGACCTATGATTCTGGTTGTCGATTCATTACCTAGGAAAACATTACCTCCATCATACCTTTCATATTCACAGAACCACTCCCTGTGGTGTGTCATATGAAAGCATGGACCTGATTCAACCAACCATGTCTCATGATATGCATGTGTGCTTGAAGAAGCCAAGTACACATCCCCTCCTTCTTCCTTGGAGGTCTTTTCTTCTGTAGAAGGAGATTCTTCAGATCCCTTCTTTTTCTCAACTTTGGATCTACACTGCTTCTTGCAGTGCCATTCTTTTCTACATCTCCAACATGCCTTTAAAAACTTTTAGGGAGACTTAGATCTTCCCTTACACTTTGATATCCCACTTGAGGACTTAGATCTATTTATTTCCTGGGAGTGTCCTCTTGAAAATAATGCATATGTGCTCTGTCCTTTCATTTTCTTCTGTCTCATCTCCTTCGACAACAAGGATGAGACCACTTCATCAAACTTCAAGAAAGTTTTATTACTACCTATGTACATAACCAAGCTATCCCATGATTCGAGTAAAGAGCATAGTAAATTGATACACTTATCTTCATATGAAATTTTAATCTCAACAGATACTAACAGATTTACCATAGTATTGAAGGTGTTCAAATGCGATGCCACTGCGTCTCCATCTCTCATCCTCTGGTTATACAACTTATTTATCAAGAACATTTCATTTACTAGGGACTTAGACTGATACAACTTCCCCAACTTATCTTATAAATATTTGGTTGTAGCTTCCTTTGACACATTCAATAATGTTGAATCTAAGAGACACAGTCGGATTGTGATCTTCGCCTTCGATCCAAATTTTTTCAGTCATTCGTTGAAGTTCCTGTAGGTGCAATACCTAGATCCACTGCAATCCATTGATATATGTCCACCAACAGATCTTCCATCTTAAGCTTCCACAACTCAAAACTTTTCCCATTAAACTTCTCGATCTCCATTTTCTAACTACTCACCATTTATTTTCACCTAAAAAATCAATACCATAGATCTCCCACTGTAACAAGTCTTATCATAGTCCCAAGACAAATCCTTGATGATAAAGGCATCCCCCTGAAGCCAACAAACATATGATACCAAATGTAGATTTTAATCTTGTACAATATTTTACTGCAAATAGATTTTCAATAAAAGAACATAAAAGATACAACGAAAAATACACACATTACACAGAGATTTTTCCCATGGAAACCCAAACTGAGAAAACCAACATATTCTATATCCATTCATTGTGATATATTTTTTACAATACAATATACATATAGGAGCCAACGGCATCCAAAACCTTAACCCAATGACCTGTATTAGTCAAAAACCCTAATTCCTTAACGGGAAATAGAAAACCATTGGAAAAAACCATGTGTCGAAAAATCTCCCAACAATGGACACAAAAATTGAGGTGACATGAAAAACGAGGCAAAAAATGCGACATGTTTCTCGAGGAAAAAAAAATTCTTGGGGGTGCTTCCCTCGAACTCTCGTGCGCCCGACACAACGTAGAAAGCACATGGACAGTCATTCAAAGAATATAACACATACCCAACAGATAAGGCTTAGCACATGACGAGGAGGCTCAAAGAACCCCAATGACTTGCTCAAGTGCCAAAATGTCCCCTAAAGGGGTGACATCATCTTCTTCTAAGATTTCTTTTGTGTAAAAGTAAATTTTAAGATGAATTGTTTACTATTATTTTGATGCAAGGGTAAGATAAGGGTTGTGGACCCTTTATCTTATGTTTTACCATTGCTAAGTGGACAAAACTATGTGATAGACATTTTTTATAAATAAAGATAATGAAATCTCATTTTGAACATAACTCTCCCATTGTGAAGAGCTAAGGACTTAATTTTTTTCTACCTTAAATCTTTTTGTTCTCTTGTGCTATGTTATGGTGTTCTCTTTGGTTATGGACTACATGATGATGATGCACTATCTCTTGGAGGTATTTTCTAGATATTTGTGGTGGTTTATCTTGGCATGTTATGGTTTATCTTGTTGATATTTGGATTGGTAAGACATTTTACTTGTTGCTATCATTTGTAATTCAAGCTCAAGGTTGATTGTTGCTAAGGCTAGGTAGGGATTATAAGTGCATACACCCTTAATTTATCTCCACCATAAATTTAAGCATATAATTATTGTTTGTGATGGTTTGCTAAGGAAGTATAAGGACATACACCCCTTAGACAAAACCCTAGCTAGGTTACTTGCCTTGGGGAATAAGAGGATTTATACCCCCAAGGAGGTAGTAGCTCTAGCTCTTTACTTTTGACCCCATTAACCCATTCATCAAAGGCACTAGTCCTTGCATTGGAGAAATAAAACATTGCATTGGTAAAAGTGAAAAGTTGAAGTTTTGAAGTTCTATCACTTGGGTATTGTTCCTTGAGCCTTAGGCTATCTTGCCTCAGTGAGGCATCCCCTTTCATCCACTAAATTATGTTTTTGTAATAAAACTAACCTACAACCATTAGGGTTGTAGAAATCTAACCCTCTAAACCTAGATAACTCTTAAAATAACCCTAGAAACTTGTTAAAACATTGCCCTAACAAACTACTAACCTAGGCGCATCTTTTAGGCTAATTTAGTGTTATTTTTGTTGGTTAAAGTTTTTGTTATAAGGATTGGTTTGATACAACCATAAGGCTGATAAATTTCACTTCATAGATATTATATGACAACCTTGGTTTTATGCTAAAGTATTTCTCTTTCATTCTTGAGTTAGACTAGTCTCTACTAGCTTGTCTCTTGTTTATTCAACTAGACTCTTAACACTTATCTTGTAGCCTTTATTATCTTTTACATGATGATATATATCGTTGATTTTTTCTGCAATTAGGGACAACAATATTAACTTGCTTGTCCACCTAACATACTGCATCATATACTTGGTTTTCCTTGTGTCTCATGCATGTATTCTCTCTTGGCAGGTCACTCAAAGCATTGACAACCTTAAGAAACCCTCAAGACCCATTTCTAAGTTCCCTTTTCCATCTAGAAACTTGAACTTTATGGTAATCCATTCATACATCTAATTTTTCATCTCAATACCCCCTATGATCACCGAGATACCCCCCTTGAGGTGACTACCTCACCTCTAAAGTGACGGGAACACCTGCCTAAGGGGACAATGGGTAGGTTCTCTCTAAGTTGTCTCCATTTTGGTAGTTAGTTCAAGATTTTCTCAACCTACAACTTGTGCGATAACAACATGCCTTTCCATACCATGCCTTACCATTCCATGCCTCACCTTCACTTGCCTTTCGATACCATGCTTTACCATGCCATGCCATGCCTTTCCATGCCATGCTGTGTCGTCTGATGTCATGCCCTGTCTTTCCATTACATGCCTTCCCATACCATGCCTTACCATGCCATTCCATTCCTTTTCATGCCATTTAATTCCTTTCCATGCCATGCCTTACCTTTCCATGTCATTCATTCCCATACCATGCCTTACCATGCCATGCCTCATTGAGAAAAACGCTAGTGTCGGAGATACTCCAACAAATGCTTTTTTGGAGGACAAAATGATAGTAGAGGGGCCATAATAGCTTAAACCTCGTGCTCTGAATCCAATGCAACTGACGGTTCTCCCATCCAAGTCTTGGTTTGAGTTTTACGATGAGTTGCAACTTGCCTCCTCAATTTGTTCAAGGACATGTGGCCAATTTGGTCTGGGGGTATAAAATCCAAATCGAGGAGCATAACGGAGTTCCATAAGCTCTTGCAAGTCTATTTGGCCAAGTCTCACATGACTACACTACCCACAAATGTCTAACACATTGTTCTTGAAAATCGACCTCCTCTTCAAAAATTGCATTATGCCTCATTGAGCAAAACCCTAGTGTCGAAGATACTCCAAAAAATGGTTTTTCGAAGGATGGAATGATAGCGGAGGGGACCCACTTGCTAAAACCTAGTGCTTTGGATCCAATGAAATTGATAGTTATCCCATTCGAGTCATGGTTTGAGTTTTATCTTGAGTTGCAACTCACCTCCTCAAGCCATTAAGGGACATGTGACCAATTTGGTCCAGGGGCATCAAATCCAAACTGAGCGACATAACAGAGTTTCATAAGATCCCGCAAGTCTATTTGGACAAGGCCTATGTGACTACACTACCCAAAAATTATCAACACAATATTCTTGAAAATTAACCTCCTCTTCAGAAATTGCATTATGCCTCATTGAGCAAAACCCTAGTGCTGGAGATACTCCAACAAATGGTTTTCCGGAGGAAAGAATGACAATGGAGGGGCCCCACTAGCTGAAATCCGGTGCTTCAGATCCAATGCAACTGATGGTTCACCCATCTGAGTCCTGGTTTGAGTTTTATCATGAGTTTCAACTCACCTCCTCAAACCATTTAAGGACACATGGCCAATTTGGTCCAGGGGCATAAAAAACAAACAGAGTGGCATAACAAATTTTTGTAAACTCCCACAAGCCTATTTTTCCAAGGCCAACGTGAATACACTACCCACAAATGCCCAACATAGTGTTCTTGAAAATCAACCTACTCTTTAGAAATTTCATTATGCCTCATTAAGGAAAACCCTAGTGCCAAAGATACTTCAACAAATGGTTTTTCAAAGGATGAAATGATAGCAGAGGGGCCCCACTAGCTGAAACCTGGTGCTCTGGATCCAATGCAACTAAAGGTTCCCCTATTCGAGTCCCGGTTTGATTTTTATCATGATTTTCAACTCACCTTCTCAATCCATTTAGGGACATGTGGCCAATTTGGTCCGGGAGCATAAAATCCAAATCGAGCAGCATAACAGACTTCCATAAACTCCCACAAGTCTGTTTGGCCAAGGCCCATGTGACTACACTACCAAAAAATTCCTGACAAAGTTTTCTTGAAAATCAACCTCCTCTTCAGAAATTTCACTATGACTCATTGAGAAAAACCCTAGTGCTGGAGATACTCCAAAAAATGGTTTTCTGGAGGACGAAATGATAGTAGAGGGGCCCCACTAGTTGAAACCCAGTGCTTCGAATCCAATGCAAATGAAAATTTTCCCATCTAAGTCTCAATTTGAGTTTTACCATGAGTTGCAACTCACCTCCTCAGGTTGTTAAGGGACATGTTGGTATGTAAATGCAACATGTTGGTATAGGTAAATCATATTAGTTATGATAATCCATGTTTAAAAAATATATGATACCTTAGATATATGAATAAAGAGAGCTTATGTTATAACCTTGATATTCTCATGGAAAGTGAATGGAAGGAAAGGCATGGCAAGTGAAGGCATGGCAAGGCATGACATGGAAAATAATGGTATGGAAAGACATGGTATTGAAAGGAATGATATGGAAAGACAAGGCATGGCATGGCATGGAAAGGCAAGGCATGGTATGGAAAGGCATGGCATGGAAAGGAATTGCATGGCATGGATAAGGCAAGGAATGGAAAGTGAACGCAAGGAAATTCATAGCATGGCATGGAAATGAATGGCATGGAATGGAAAAAAGGAAAGGCATGAAAAGTGAAGGCAAGGCAAGGCATGGCATGGAAAATAAAAGGCATGAAAAGTGAAGGCAAGGCAAGGCATGGCATGGAAAAGGAAAGGCATGAAAAGTGAAGGCAAGGCATGGCATGGCGTGGCAAGTTTTATGAACCTGAGTAGATATACAAATATAATCACCACAAATACTGAATACAAAATCACCACCACATATATACAATAACAATATGGAAAATCTCTTTTATTATTATCAAACCCTTAGAGTAGGGAAACACCATACAATGGATCTTATTATGGAAGAGACCCTCTCCTATTTAGTTGCCTCTTCAAGGGGGCTTCCTCCTATTGAGCTACTACTCCAAATATAATATTTCTCTTCATGTCCCATTACATTGTTTAAACTCCTTTATATAGCGCTACCATCACCTAAGAACATTCTAGAGGAGGAATCTTCTCGAAGTAGAACCTTCTAAGAAATCTTCTTACATTTATTATATCTAACTACCATAGTGGGCCTTATTTAATAATATAGTGGGCCTAGTCCACCTTACATTGAATGGTCTCCACTATTATCACTATGGGCCCTCTGGGACCCCCCACTACCTCTATAGCTACCTAACATTCCATCCACCTTATGAAAGAGTTGTCCTCAATGCTTGATGTACAACCATATACCAGGGTCTCATGGATAAGTGTGGACCATAGTGCTGAAGTAGACTAGAGAACCATGGTCCCATTGAGAATTGGAATCCACCATGCTGAAGTAGTCCAACTACCATTGTAAACTAGGGTGTCATGTCCAATTGCTCATGTGAACTCCACACGGAAGATATCGGCACCCAATAACCAACGGAAAATGATGCTCCCCATAATGACACCTATCACATGAATCCAAATAATAATATCCATCCACATAGTGGGAAAGGGTCAAAGTTGAATCTGGACGAAACAATACCATTGTAGAATATGCAGAATGGACACTGGTAATCATAACTAGCTCATGATGTGTCACATTGATGTTCTCTATCAAAGGTGGAGTATATTCTTCAAATAAAATATGAAAGTGGTTGTCATCCCAGAAATGACAATTATCCATATACTAATCATCACAATCATCCTCCAAATCATACCAAGCATACACTTCTTGATAATATTCATTCATGATGTCTAACATAAGATATCTCTCTTGAAGGAGAGACAATTAACGTTGACTATTGTGATGACTATCTCTGATGCCTTGCAAGTGGTCATGCATATCAGCTTTGACTGCTTCAATCACATGTAGAATTTCCCCGAGTTGAGAGTGCATATCCATTGGAAACACCACATATAATATACCAAAAGAAAACTATTCAAATGATTTATTCAATGGAACTAATATGGTAGAAATATGAGCACCCTATGACAAGTTATGAACTCTGCATTCTTGTCATGTTCATGAAACCCCCCCCCCAAAAAATAGAATAATAAATTACTGCAAAAAGTTGCAGCTTTTTCCAGAAAACCCTGAAAACCTGTTGAATTTAAAATGCTCATAAATTTACTTCCTGGACTCTGTTTCGGCTGATTTTTGTTTTGAAATTGAGTATTTTTCTGAGAGGAATTCAGATACCCAATTTTTGTTTTTCCAAATTCAGCTCAAAATCTTTAGATCTGAACCTGAAGTGCGGCGCCCTCTTTTTCTTCCCTAGAAAAATTTTGCAAAAAGAGAAAAAAAAATTCCCTTCTTTGGCCAAGGAAAGTTCTCTGATACCATTTGTTATAATCCAAGAATCAGGGCATGGGATGGAAAGGCATGGTATGAAAATGCATGGTATGGAAAGACAATACATGGCAAGTGAAGGCAAGGCAAGGCAAGGCAAGGCATACCATACCATATCGTACCATACATTGGCAAGGCAAGGCATACTATACCATGTAAGGCCATGGCAAGGAAATTCATATCATACCATACCATATCATACTATACCATACCATGCAAGGAAAGGTAAGGCATGGCAAGGAAAGACCATGCAAGAAGGCAAGGCAATGCAAGGCATGGCATGACCTGGCAAGACAAGGTATGCCTTCACTTTCATGCCATACCATACCATTCCAAGGATACCATCATACCATACCATACCATTACACCTTTTATTACAATTTTGTCATAATTTTCATCCCTTTAAGGATTGATGTCTAGAATATTTTAGGGTTATCATGTGTCATCTTGAATTCCATCATACCATGGCAAGGAAATACATACCATACCATGCCATGGCAAGGAAAGGCATACCATACCATAACATACCATATCATACCATATGATACCATACCATACCAACCATGCCATGCAAGGCAAGGCAAGGAAATGCGAGGCAAGGAAAGGCAAGGCAAGGTATGTCATGGCATGGCAAGGAAAGGTATGCCTTCACTTGCCTTTCCTTCACTTGAATACCATAACATACCATACCATACCATGCCAAGGATACCATAACATACCATACCATATTGTTACACCTTTTATTACATTTTTTCCATAATTTTTCATCCCTTTAAGGCTTGATGTCTAGAATATTGTAGGGTTTTCATGTGCCATCTTGAATTTCAGCATACCATGGCAAGGAAAGGCATACCATACCATACCATACCATACCATGGAAAGGCAATGCATACCATACCATACCATATAATACCATACCATGCCAAGGATACCATACCATACCATACCATACCATATCAAGGCATACCATACCATATCATACCATATCACACCATGGAAAGGCAAGGCAAGGAATACCATATCATACAATATCATATCATACCATACTATACCATGCAAGGCATGGAAAGGAAAGGCAAAGCAAAGAAAGGCATGGCATGACATGAAAAGGCAAGGTATGCCTTCACTTTCCTTATCTTCACTTTCATACCATACCATTCCAAGGATACCATAACATACCATACCATACCATGACAAGGCAAGGCATACCATACCATACCATACCATGCATGAATTGGAAAATCATGGCAATGGCACACCATACCATACCATACCATACCAAGGTAAGGAAAGGCAAGGAATACCATACCATACCATACCATGGAAAGACAAGGCATACCATACCATACCATGCATGGCTTGGAAAGACATACCTTACCATACCATGCATGGCCTGACAAGGCATGGCAATGGGATGGAAATGGCATGGCATGGCATGAAAAGGCATGGAAATGACATGGTAATGGAATGGAAATGACATGGATTGACAATGGAATGACAATGGCATGGCATGGCGTGGATTGGAAAGACATGGAAATGACATGGCATGGCAAGGCATGGCAATGGCATAACAAGAAAAGGCAATGCAAGGTATGGAATGATAGGACATGTGAAGGAAAGGCATGGCAATGGCATAAC
This sequence comes from Picea mariana, assembly GCA_032191745.1. Lineage (NCBI taxonomy): Eukaryota > Viridiplantae > Streptophyta > Pinopsida > Pinales > Pinaceae > Picea > Picea mariana. The sequence continues at coordinate 11,343 of JASDQU010363670.1, forward strand.
AAGTAAAGGCAATGCAAGGTATAGAATGATAGAACATGTGAAGGAAAGGCATGGCATGGCATGGCATGGAAAGGCAAGCCAAGGCAAGGAAATACAAGGACAAATATAACATCCCTTAAAACAAGTAATCATTATTTGAAAGGGGTCTTAAAATGCAATCTTAAACTAGGGTTTAGGTAACAAATGCTTGCTGAAATACAAGATGACACATGACATCCATACAATATTCAAGACATCAAGCCCTATAGGGATGAAAATTATGACAAAAATGTAATAAAAGGTGTCAAGGTGTATTCCAAGGGTTTAATTGTGAAGCATACCAGTGGCATGACAA
>JASDQU010363675.1:0-11666 GCA_032191745.1 Picea mariana
GGGGGCCAGGATATCCATATGATATCCTAGAGCTAGGAAGTTACCTAGTTGGCAGGGTGGAACTAGGTTTTGGGCAGTGTTTTACAGTGCAGGAGCGGTCAAGAATGCAAGCAGACAAATGGAGGGTTATTAGCATCAGACCCAGGTATTTAAAATCATGCATTGTGTTATTATGTTAGAAAATTTTATTACTCATTGTTAAATTTAAGTTACTGAAGTTACTATGATGAAGATTATTATGCTGTTATGAAGTTACTGTCTTAGTTTATGAAATAAATTGATGTTTAAATCTATTTGGCTATTACATGTAATTTTTCATATACAAGTTTATATTTATGTAAGACACCTCCACACCAAAAATATCAATTTCCTAGGTCCTATAATGTGCATTATGACCTATGCAATATCTGTAGCGAATGTAAAGAATATACACAAAATTGAAAGTAAAAAATGAATTAATCGCAAAATCCAAAAATGTAGAAATGGGATCCTGACATAACCATGATGGGAGCTCAGTAGAGGCCACAAAGTGTCCCATTATTGAAAATATAAGTTAATCAGATAAATTCCACATTTTTTTCATGAAATTGGGATTTTTGTATGATGAGGACTTTGAAAATTTGAATGATAAATACAACCATCAACAAATCATTCACCAATATGCATAAGATTAATGGGACTAAGTGTGGGTAGAGGAAATCAATGATGAAGAATATTGGGTTATAAAGGAGTCTAAAAATGAAAAAGGAGCATGGTTCTAATGAACAAGAGGAAAGAATGATGAAAAGAGTAGAGGGATGTTGAAAACAAGAAAGAGGAAAGTGGAGTAGTAGGTGATGAAGGGAAAAAAAATGGAAAAGAAAGGAATAATGGAGAGTAAGAAATAAAAAGACAAGTAAAGGTAGGTTGTAGGAGGAAGGAATGGAGAAATAAATTTTCAGAGTAAGGGGTAGAAAGAGAAGATAAAAATAAAAATATGAGAGAAGAGAAGTAGATGGAAACAAGAGGGAAAAATAGGGATTGATAAACAATGAAATGAGACTAAATGATTCAACCAATCCAATATGCTACATAAAATTAATGGAAACTAAACTCATACATGATAATCAAGCTTGAAGGCTTCTACTTCCCCTTGCACTTTCTTCATTAAAATTCTCATTCACCAATGTCTTCTTCCTCCTTACAAATTCCTCAAGAATTTGGTGCATCCATGGTTGTCCTAGTTGGTGTAACAACAATGCAAAGTAGTGACACGAGTCCACTGTAATCGGAGTTGCGGTAATGGCCAACCATTGGTGTCACAACAACATTCAATCGTCGGTGAACTGTATCATCACAATCAATGTTGTAGCAATGAAACTAGTGTTGCAGCAGTTGTGATAACTTCTGTAACATGCTTTCCAACTTAAAAAAGAGATTAGTGTGATGATCGACTCTTACTGCACCGAGTGTTTTCGAGGAGTTATTTACTTTTATTCTTCAATCTAAATAAACACACTTGACAAGCTGAAAAGAAAACATGTGCAAAAATATTCTAAATACACACTTATAAAAAAAACCAAATGAAATCGATACTAGAAAGAATCATTGCACCATTGACAGTTCCCCGACAATCGTGCCAAAAATGTTGGGTCTTTTAATCACCTCCTTAATTTCTCAAGAAGATAGTTAGAAAGATTGTACATTCGAACTGTCGTGCACTATATATGTAGGAACAACTATTCTTTCTATGTGTTGTAGTCATAGTATCAATGATTACATTTGTGGTCGGAGTATAGACTATTCTCAAGCTATGGAAAGGTTCTACATAAATCCACACTTGCAGAAATAGAAACACACATTGCAGAAATGAAAGCATACTCACAGGAAAGTAAATCACTCAAGAACTGGTGGCCTCCTCAACTCCCTACTTTCAACCACCTATATGTATTGGTAAACTGATTGCAGAATTGAAACTCTAAATTACTTTTGCATAAATTGAAATTCACACCACACTTGCTGAAAATGAATCACAAGTGCTGAAAGAAATTTATTAAGTATTTTCTGGAAAATAAATTAACTAAGTTGGAAAATAAATTAACTAAGTCCTCGAAATCATAGCCTAATCCTTTCCAATATGATCCATCTCATTACTCAAACCATAAAATATAGTCATTGCATTAAGCATAGTTATTCAACGACATAAAAGAATGCAACCCAATATGAAATGTGTTTATTTGAAACAACTGAATAAATGAAATCCAACATAAACACAACCTCACATGAACGATTTGAACCAAGAAACTAGTTACGGAATTAAATAAAATAAATATTATGTGAAGTTACAAGAAATCAAACAACCATCTAAGCTACACGACACTCTGTTCTAGTGGAGTGGGCCCTGCCCCCATAGAACAAAGTGTTGGTATTTATTCTACATTAGCACTCATTTCATAAATTAATTAAATTAATTAAACTAATAAAAATAAATCAATATATTACGAGCATGCAAAGAAAATAAATCAAATTAATTAATTAAATCACACGGTGTGGAAATTATAAAACCATAATTAAAATGAAAACTCAAATGAATTAATTAAATTACAAATTAAGGAAATCATAAAACTATAAAATAAAATCTCATTGAATTAATTAAATCACACACTAAGGAAATTATAACAATATAATTAAAATAAAAATTCACTAAATTATTCCATTGTCATTCAGACATTGCTCTAAGAGTACCCTAACCCCCCTCCCCCAAATAATGGAGAAGACACTCTCTTTTATACAAAAAATTAATGGAAACTAGAAATAAAAAACATCTAAATGAATACACTTATGGATTTAATAAATCCATAGTGGTTACAAGAATTTTCTAAATAATAAATAGTTTCCATGATCCTTGTTAACAATTAGCAATTAATAAACAACTTCCAAGATCTTTTGCTAACAATTGGCAAATAATAAATGACTCCAACATATTTTGCCCAAGAATTCCAAGATCTTTTGCTAACAATTAGCAAAGAATAAATAACTCCAAGATATTTTGCCCAAAAATTCCAACGTTCTTGGTCAACCACTCAAACCAATATTTTTTCTTGGAATTGCAAAATTATCTCCATATCTTTGATTTTCTTGGACTAATATTATTGTTCCATAAATCCATAAATAAAAAATATGTGACATCATGGCTCACGGTTCTGACGACTCAAGTTTTCCGGTGTTGGCTCATGGTTTTGGAAGTTCAAGGTTCCTTGGATGAATTACAACACGGGAGTTGCAACACTGTTCAGAGTTGCAACATAGGAGTTGCGACACTATTCAGAGTTGCAACAAGTTGCAGCAAATTGTGAAAACTTGATTTCTCAAAAAGTACGATATGGGATGTTGAGATATTTTTAGGATAGACTTATATTGAATTAATAATGCCTCATATGAAAAGTATCAAGGATCCACTTTGTAAATATTTAGTTATAGGAGTTGTTATCACATGAGCTTGTCAGAGTCTTGTGGGTTTGTGGTTTCTACCTAAGTCTATAGTTTTGCCCTGTCTCTCTCCTTTTCGTAGACCCAATCTTAATTTTTTCCTTTCGGCTTGTAGTTTTTCCTTTGTTTGCCTTCATTTGTTTGAACGACCTATTTTTCCTTGTTGCCTTACCTGAAAAGACTCGGCCCTAAGATTTTATGTTTTCTCTAAGGTTGATCACTTCCCTCTTTACCTCTTTCACTGATCCTTTTGCTTTCTTGAGCCCTCAACCAGTCGTCCAAGCATTTATTTACACAGGCCGCAACTATAAGCACAAAGTGCAACACTTAGAGCGGTTTGATATGGACTCGAATCATGCGAGCAAGCAAGTTCAGTTTTTGACGGAGGAGATTTCATTCGAAATTCAGATTTGCGGCCCATAGGTGATCGAGATTATAAAGTTTCTCGAAGTTTAGTGCTGGGGAAAGGGTCTGAACTCCCGAAACCCAAAATTAATGTGGTCCGTCTGATCCAGCAGGACGCGTGGCACCAGATCCGAACCGCAGAGAAAGTAATTTCGGGAAAACTGAAGTGAGGAATGCACAAATTTCCCGAGTCCCGAAATTTCGAAGGCCCAAGGTCCCGAAATGTTGATATTTATCTGCGTCGTCCGATTCAAAGGGACGTGTGGCACTAGATTCGAGAAGTCACGGTTTCGTGAGTCAGAGGTTTTAGCATGAAGCAAAACTAAAGTTCGTGAAATGTGAAATCCCTAAACGCTCAGAAGTTGGGCCCAGGGTCAAAGCCCGAGGTCATGTGGAAAGTGTGTCCAGGGGGAAAGGTTGGCACCCATTGCATAGTGTCGGCCAAGGTGGAGTTTTGAGGAAGAAATCGTAGCCGTTGGATGCAAAGCAAATCCAATCGTCGATCTGAGTCAGTCCTTTTCGTCAAAGTGGGCATCGGAAAATTTGGAATCAAGTGGAGTGGAGACTCCTGAAAGACGAAATCTAGAAACACCTTTGGATTTGACCCCAGGTCATGGCCCAAGGTCACATGGAGTGATGGAGAGGAGCTGCACCAAAGGCCAAAATCACCCGTTTGGTCACAGAAGGAAATATGCATGGCCTTGAGGCACTGGGATTGACTTGAGGAAGTTATGGGCACCGCCTGGAACATTCATGGGTGTTAGGCCTCATCCCGATCCCGATGAAGGTAGTTAATGGAAATAGGGGAGGTGGTTGAAATCTCTTCTCACCCCATAAATGGAAGGCATGGAAGATCTGGCCCTGGAGGCAAACTATCAGCCCAAAGTTCCCCTGTCAACGGATTCTTCTCCCAAGCCCATACTGATGTGAGCTCGTGTTTGATAGAAGAAGTGTAGACTGAAAAAAGAATATGCAGACGCAAAGCTTTGATTGTAGGGCCAGGTCACACTCCTCGTGGTGGCGAATTGTTTTGAGTATAAATAGCTAGTTTTGATATTTTGTTAGGGTCGATGGTTGAGCTAAGATCCCATATTGTAAATTTTTAATGAAGCTCTGGTTTTTCTGGCTATGTATCTGTATTTGAGACTTCTTGTTTAATGTAAGTCAATTTCCTTTCATCTCTCTGTAACAGCTATGTTAGAACACTCGGGCATGGATGATCCAGTCAAGGGTAGTTATGTTTTTTGATGTAGGTTTGATCATAGTGAGACTACAACCAATTTTAATCAGTTTCCTGTGTTGTCTTTTCCCTCTTACACTGAAGAGCTCGGGCATGGATGATCCAGTCGAGTTGTTATAGCTGCATCATGATGTAGGTTTTATCACTTGCTATTATGACCATGTTGCCTAAATATATTTCTGTGTCTGAAACTTTGAATCCAAGAGGATATTGCTTTCTTAGTTTTTCCCCTATTAGGCTGTTGGAAGATCGGATGTCCATAGAAGACCTCTTCATTTTCCTCAATTTCTTCCCCCTACTTACCTTTACTACAACTTATTGACTGAATATCAAGACCTCATCTGCTTATGCATTCCAGCCCAGTTTTCTGAGTTAAAGCGATATAATCTTGAGTCTACATCAATTAAACCCCCCTTAAATTCATTCATTGTGACATAGAAACTGATGGGTACTCGGCTTACCTCTGTTGCAATCTAGAGGTGACTTCTAGTGCTAACATTTATGGCTCCATTGCCGGGGATGAATTGAAGATTTTACCTAGGATAGAATGACAACGAGCTTCTGATTTTGAAGGTGCATCAGACATCAGAACCATTGAAGATTTCCGCCTGCACTTGGTGACTCCATTGATGCGAATCCACTGTTTCAGTTGTGGCTTCACATGAGGTCTACTCCACAGCTACCTTTAGAAACACTTGAAGTTGAGCCAAATAAAATTATCAGAAAGGGAAATGCCCTTCGAGAAGGGACTTCTACTATTGAACCGAGTATTTCTGATGATTTTCATTATCCTCCTATAGAAACTCCAATATCTACTTCTCATTCCCCTGCTATACCATCTGTTGGAGTTTCTCGAAGTTTAAAGTTTGGGAGTGTTCCTGTTGATTTCTCCCCTCTTGGTCTTTGATTGGAGGGAGAAATATTTGTCACTCTTATCTCCCTTGAAGTGGTACCGTGGTTTAAACTCGAGACCTCATAATATTTTCCCACTCCGGGATTTACCACTCCTCCCCTTGTTAGAGTTGTTGATTTTACAGAAGGAAAAATCTTCGTTCCCTCAAGCCCTGTATACTTTTCTTCAAATCCTCTGTTGTTTCCCTTTCCTCCCAGAAGCTCAGTTCTAGTCTCCTTTGTTCAAACTCCATCCCCTCTTAGTTATCCTCCAATTCACATCCCAATGGTGGCTGCTAATCCCCCTAGGAACAAAATGGATGCCATAGTGGCTGCATGATATGCCCCTCTAATCTTACCTCAGCCAATGAATTCTCTCCCTGCTGGAGATTACTTAAAATACATGCCCAAATTCATAGGAGAAGAAGACATAACTACTGAAGAATGCCTTTCTGCCTTCTATAGTTATGAAGACAATCTAAATATTGAAAACAAGGATGTGTGGATGAGAGTCTTTGTCCAGAGCCTTGATGGTGAGGCTAGAAAATGGTTTAGGGGATTGATCCCTAGATCCATTATTGGGATTGAGGCTTTAGATGATGTTTTCTTGAGACAGTGCGGGGATAAAAAGGACTTCATGTATTATATCACAGAGTTCGGGTCCCTAAAGCGAAAAGAGGGAGAATCTGTCTCTAATTTCTCCAAAAGATTCAACAAAATGTATAATAAGATCCCTGCTGAGATAAAGCCTACAAAAGCCTCTGCTAAAATTACTTATGCTAGTGCTTTTGACTCGGATTTATGCCTCCTGTTAAGAGAGAGAAGAGATACTTCCTTGACTCATATGCAATATGTAACCCTGGAAGTAGAGTCCGATGTATTGGCAGTTGACAGACTTAGGAATAAAGTTGTCAGAGACAAAGGAAGGGGGATAACTGAAGCCTCAACCTATGGTTACTCTACGTCTCATCCTCAAGTAGATGAATTGACCAAGATGGTAAAATATCTTTTTGTAGAGATGGAGAAGATGAAATTTGAAGGGAAGCAAGGCTATAAGAGTGCCCAAAATACTGATAACAGAGGTAACTTCAGAAGAAAAAATAATACCCCTCAGATACTTCCAAGAGAGCCTCGAAATAGAGATGGGGATGATCATAAAATCCAAACCCCTCTCCAAAATAACCTCATTGCTGATGAAGAAGGAGAGGAAGAAGAGATTGATCCTGAAATCCATTGTCTGGGAGATACCTCCCCATTTCCCCATTTAACCCAATCTGCATACAAGGAGTCCCTCATGGACAGCCAAATAAATGAGCTGAGTAAAAGGGAGAAGACCAATAGTAATCCCAATAAATATAACCTCAGTTCTAAGAAGCAAGAAGGGAAGTCTGACATCCCTGATCAACCTTGCAGAGCAGAGAAGCCTGCTAAAGAGGTAATGAACAACAATAAGGAAAATAAAGCACAAAACCCCTCAATAATAGCCAAAGGTGTTGTCCCAGAAGTGAGAGAAATTATGAAGTCCCCCTCCTATTTTAACTTTGAGCATGAAATTGAAAAGATTAGGATCCTTGTACCCCTTTTAGAGCTAGTCAAGCACAAAGATTTCAAAAAATCCCTCTCTAAGTTGTTGCAGTCTGAGCCATCTTGTCATTCCACAGACTCCATGAACCTCCAAGATGAAAATCCAGCATTCATATTAGGTCCTATGATAGAAGATAGAGATGATTCATCCCCTCCTTTCTACACATCTATGAACATACATGACAAGGTGCTTCATAATTGTTTGATGGACTCAGGGGAATCTCATAATCTCATGCCCAAAACTGTCATGGATGAACTTGGATTAAAAATAAAAAAGACTTATCATGATTTGTATTCTTTTGATTCAAGGAAAGTGCAGTGTCTTGGGGTTATCAAAGATATGGTAGTGACCTTGTTTCAGTTGCCCATGAAAAGTGTGGTCATGGATATCGTGGCATGTTCCCCCCAAGTTTGGCATGCTCTTGTCAAGATCTTGGATAAAAAGACTCGGGGTAACCTTGCAGATGGACCTCACATATGCTACCATTCCTGTGTTTGGGGGGGAGCGTAGAAGACTGTACATAGAAGCTCAGTTGGCCTACATTATTAGTGATGAAGCAGACCCCACCAACCATCCATTTTTTCACTCGATACTGATTTTGGATCCAACTTATTGCAGCTCGCTGATGATTCTGAACCTCCCCTTGAGATTAGAAAAGAATCCATTACTCTCTATGAATATTCTCCTCCGATTACCTCTGTTTGGAAAATGTTCTTTGATGGATCCTTTTATAGAGAATGTGTTGGTGCTGGAGTGGTCTTTGTTTCTCCTGTTCAAGAAATTATATCTCTGTCCTACAAGTTAGAATTTGAAACTACCAATAATGTGGTAGAGTGTGAATCTCTTGTTTTGGGTTTGAGGGCTGCAAAAGACATGGGGATTGAGAAGATATCAATGTTTGGGGATGCTGAGTTAATTTTCCATCAGATCAGAAATATTTATCAAGCCAAGCACCCTCGACTGAGATCATATGAAAATGAAATGTGGGATCTAGTTGACAATTTTTTCTTAGCTTTCAACATTTCATTTGTTCCAAGAGAAGAGAATACTATGGCTGATTCTCTGGTTGTTTCAACAAGTAATTTCAGAGTCCCTCTGCCACCTAAACTCAGGTATGATGTAGAAGTGAAATATAGACCCTCTATACCTGACAATGTCAAGCATTGGAAAGTGTTTGAGGATGATCTCGAGATCAAAAGATTTCTGGAGATTGTTGAGGAGTTTTCTGCATTACACATTGATCAATATCCTGATTCTGAAATAAATCCTCATGCTGATGTTTTTCTAAACAAAATGGCTAATCATCATATTGTCTAGTTGCCCAGTGATCATATCCCAAAGGGACTAGTTCCTTTGGAAATACTATTTGAAAGAAATGATGTGGTAGTAAAGGGTAAAGTTTCAAATGATGATGCTAATATAACTGAGTGCAATATTGACATAGAGAGGGATCCCAAATTTGTCAAGTTGTCAAGCATCTTGTCGAGGGAGCAAAGGGCCGAGTATGCTGAGTTATTAAGAGAATTTGTTGATGTGTTTTCCTGGACCTATGAAGACCTCAGAACATACGACACAAGTGTCATTGAGCATAAGATCCCATTGAAAGAGGAGGCCAAACCATTTAGATAGAAATTAAGACAAATAAATCCTATGCTGCTGCCTATTATGGAAAGGGAGGTAAATAAGTTGTTGGATGCCCAAATCATTGTCCCTTTGAGATATTATGAATGGGTAGCCAACCTGGTCCCAGTAAGAAAGAATAATGGAGAAATCCAACTGTGTTTCGATTTCAGGAACCTGAACAGAAGCTCCAAGAAGGACAATTACCCTTTTCCAAAGATGGGACACATATTGCAGAAGGTGACATGTGCATCTAGGATTTCCATGATTGATGGATTTTCTAGCTACAATCAGATTTTTGTCCTGTCTGAAGACAGAGAAAATACAACCTTCACCACTCCTTAGGGAACATTCATGTATGCCAAGATTCCCTTTGGATTGATGAACGCAGGAGCAACCTTTCAACGAGCTATGGACATCGCCTTAATTAGAGAAAAGGATAAATTCGTAGTCATATATCTAGATGACATTATAGTTTTTTCTAGGTCCGATAAAGAACATTGTCAGCATCTGAGAAGGGTCTTCTTGAAATGCAGAAGGTTTGGTCTCTCCCTAAATCCCCAAAAGTATTTATTTTCCATACAGAAGGGGAAATTGTTGGGGCACATAGTATCAACTGAGGGAGTAAGGATTGATTCAAGAAGGGTAGAAGATATTCAAACATTGCCACTCCCTAGATCCAAGAAATAAGTTCAATCCTTCTTGGGTAAAATCAACTTTTTAAGAAGGTTCATTTCTAATTTTTCCGAACTGGTAAAGCATGTTATAGCCATGCTCAGGAAGGGGAATGAAGTAAAATGCACTGCTAAGTCTAGAGATTCCTTCAACCAAATCAAGAAGGCATTGACTAAGGCACCTGTGCTAATCAGTACCGATTATTCCAAGGAGTTTCTGATTTTTTCCTTTGCTTCTTTTGATACAGTGGCAGCTATTTTGTTGCAGAAGAATTCTGAAGGGCTGGAGAAACCTATTTTTTTTTTTAGCAGAGCACTCAGGGACGCTGAGATCAAATATGACATCATGGAGAAACAGGCCTATGCTTTGGTGAAATCTCTCAAAGATTTCAGAGTTTACATTCTGCATTCAAAAATCATTGCATATGTTCCTTCAACTTCTGTGAAGGACATTCTCATTCAGCCTGACATAGACGGAAGAAGGAGCAAGTGGATTGCCAAAATACTTGAATTTGATCTAGAAATGAAGCCCACCAAACTAGTTAAAGGCCAAGGTTTAGCCAAGCTATTGGCTGAATCTAATTGTAAAGATTTGGGGGTTAACTTCATCAACTCTTGCTCAAAAAATCAGAAAGCAGAGTTGTCTGATAAAATTTCTCAGGACAACCCTCCATTAGCAAAATGCGCTTGGTACAAAGACATTGTATTTTTTCTGCAAGAGTTAAGGCTTCTTAATGGAATGGGGAAAAGCAGGGCAAGAGCTTTAAATCTCAAAGCAATTAGATATTTCCTTATTGATCGGGTCTTGTATTGGAAATACCCCCTAGGAGTGCTTCTGAGATGTTTAGACCCACAAGAAGCCCAAAAGATTATGTTTGATTTTTATGACAACCTATGTGGGGGACATCACTTCTGGAGAACCACAGCCTATAAAATTCTCAGGGATGTATATTTCTGGCCTAGCCTATTCACCGACATTTGTGCAAAAATCAGGGCTTGTGTTAAGTGTCAAAAGTTCTCTGGAAAGCAACAACTCAAGTCTTTACCATTAAAACCTGTTGTAGCTTCAGAACCCTTTCAACAGTGGGGCCTAGAATTTATTGGGGAAATTCATCCCGCTTAAAGTGGTCAGCACAGGTGGATCTTGACTGCAACAGATTATTTCACCAAGTGGATAGAAGCCATTTCCACAAGGAGTGATTCTCACAAGCTAATCATTTGTTTTCTTGAGGACATTATAGCAAGATTTGGTTGTCCAAAAAGGATTGTCACTGATAACGCTACATCCTTCAAAGATGAACCAATGATCAAGTTTTGTGAGCAGTTCAAAATTGCATTGATTCACTCTACCCCCTATTACCCCCAAGGGAATGGATTGGTAGAGTCCTCTAACAAAGGCCTGATAAAGATCATCAAAATACTGCTAGAGGAAAACAAGAAAGCATGGGATTCAAAAATCAAATTTTCTCTGTGGGCTGATAGAGTAACAACAAAGAGGTCTCTCGGTGTCTCTCCTTTTCAACTTGTGTATGGGGTTGAGGCCATCTTTCCTTAAAAACTTTCCCATTCTGTCGCAAAATTCTTTCAAGATTTCCAAGGAGAGACTGATGATATGATCAGAAGGATACAACAGCTGGTATAAGTGTAGTATACTAGAAAGCAGATATTGGACAAAGAACATGAACATCGACAAAAGATCAAGCAAGATTTTGACATGAAGACCTGTAAAGAGGATTTCCAGCTGGGAGATCTAGTACTCAAATGGGATGCACCCAAATAGGAC
>JASDQU010363678.1:0-11666 GCA_032191745.1 Picea mariana
CCCATAGCTTTTTATCCAGTAGGCAACTTTCCTATTTTTGTGTTTTGTTAGGTAAACGCGGGCTATAGTAGGCCTGCCAGTGTTCACACACGTGCAGTAGTGGGTTAGGGCGCGTGGGCCTTGACCCAAGAGGATTTTCAAAGAGGTTTTTCAGCAGATGTTTTGGCAATGAAGGGATATGAGTTGGCCTGATGCCAGGTAAGCATGTGTGGTGCAATTTAGGGTTATAACACTTGGAGTAACAAGAAGTCGTTCTGACGACAACGTTACTTCTCAAACAACAACCACCTCAAACAAAAATCCACAGATTACCGTTGAGCCAGTAACCCCAAACCCTCTAGGGTCCAACGTACAAGAAATTGTTCGTCAATCACTTCTGAGGACACACGGTGCTTTGGCCTGTATCAGACAACCAGGTCGGCCATTGAATCAACCCTTAGATTTCTCTGATATCAGAGAACAACTTGAAGGCACTGGTCTTCTCCTAAATCCTACAGATCCATATCGCATCCTCACTCCTGCAGTCGAAGGACCTGGTATACCACCTTCACCACCTCCTTCATCCCCTTCCTCTTCAGGAGGTGAGTCATTTGACAAAGGTAGTTCTTCATCTTAGCCTCCAACACCACCTTCGCCCATGGCAAACCCAAACAATCCCACCAAGCCCTGGCTCGATCAAGGTGTTGTGGCCATACCTGGACCCCAGCACCCTTTGCCTAAACATCTGGAGAAATGGCTCCCTAAATTCGATCCAGATTTTAAACAAATCGCTGAGGATCACATAAAAAAATTCATGCTAGCCATTAGACTCCGAAGCATAGAACACGAGGATGTAGTATGTAGACTTTTTCCGTATACGTTTGAAGGCAATACCTCTACGTGGTATTTTTCCCAACAACCCCACACCATTGTATCTTGGGATAAATTCGAGTCTTGTTTCCTCGAGAAATTCAGAGATGACAAATCTCCTGAAGTCTTAGTCATGGAACTCTTCAGCTTAAAGATGAACCCTAAAGAAAAAATAAAAGATTTTAATCAAAGGTTTCTCACGTTAAAGAATTGGATCCCCATTGATTCAATGCCTGCTGAAAATCTTATCGTCGCATATTACACCAAAGCTCTACACCAGAATATAGCAATTTGGGTAAAAAGGTCTAAGAAGGCAACGTTATTGGAAGCCTTCGAGGAAGCAAGCCAAATTGAGAAATATATTCTAAGCCTAAAGGATAATATCAGTAATGAGGCAGAGATTACCCCATCTTCCAAGAAGAAAATAGAAATTCTTCCTAGACCTCCCCAAACCAAAACTCAATCAGAGAGTTCAAATCTGAAAAGTTTACAAAAGGTCGTTCATAAATTATCAAATCAAGTCGTAGATTTAAGGAGATCAATTGAAGAAGCTTCTTCAAGCAAAGGATCTTACAAACCCCCTTTTAGAAAACCTTTTCCCACAAACCGACCCAACTTAAATTCTGAAGACCTTAATCTAGAAAGCCTACAATATGTTATACAGACAATCTTTGAAGCACATGATAACTTAGTTCCCCCTGAGATTTCTAAAGACATGGTTGAACAAGAAACAGTGGAAGAGGACGAACCCTCTCCCAACATCTTCGGACATTTTTCGGACAGTATCTTTCAAGCCAACTTTGAAACAGTTCATCCTTACAATACCAGAAGCAAAACCCAGAATAAACCCTCTTCTGAAATTGGAACTAATGCGCCCCAAAAACAGTTTAAGCAGACTGAAACTAAACAGAATTCAACAACCCCAAGTTTAGAATATGATTTGATTAAAGACCTTAAGAAACTTAGAGCTAATATTTCTATTTATGAATTGTTGAAATTTCATTTTCTTCTGCAAAAGATGCTTCAGAACATTGCGGAAAACAGCAAAAACAACAATCCGAACAGCACGAAACTGGCAGAAATCATCCCTAAAACACCTCAAAAGGTCCCTGCTAAAACTACACCAGAACTCTCGGATAAAAAGAGACCTTGTTGTAAAAAGTATAACAAATGTAGATAAAATAATTCCAGGGACTACGACTAAAAACCAACAAAGTTCTGTTGTCAATGTTCGTAAAAATGTCCCACCTTTTTTATTGACCTTCGAAATTTTCAATAAGAATGTACATAATTGTATGGTAGATTCTGGCGCATCGTCAAATGTAATGCCTTGGTCTGTCTGCCAAAAAATCAATGCTGAAGTTCAACCTTCCAGTCTGAAAATTATTCAACTTGATCGAACCAGCGTTAAGTGATAGGTGAATTAAAAAATGTCCTTATTAGATTATCCTCTAATCCTAAAGTTCACCAGATTATTGATATCATTGTCATTGACATCCCTGAAGTATATGGCTTATTTTTAAGCAGGGATTGGTCCGAACAGTTGCATGGCTACTTTGCGACAGACTGGTCCCATTTGTGGCTGCCAGAGAATGGAAAGCCTAACAGAATCAAGATCAATCATGAGCGTTACCTCAAGCTCACTGTGACTGATTTAAATTATGCCAATGAACCATTTACTGCTTCCGTTAATTCACCCAAAATGCAGGGAATAAACACCTTTTTCGGTAACTTCATGGTGGAAACTTCTATCATTACTAACCCGGAACAACAGTCGGAACTCATGACATGCACACAGTCGACAGTTCTTCCTAATGTGTCACATACGGCTGATGAGGCTCACATATGGTCTCTCTACTTCGATGGATCCAAATCTAAAGAAGGAGTTGGTGCAGGATGTGTCATCATTGACCTAGCAGGTAACAAAACTTTGATCGTTTGTCGATTAGAATTTGAATGCACAAACAACACGGCTGAATACGAGGCACTTCTGCAATAACTCAGAAAGGCACTAGATCTAAAAATACAGAATTTAATGGTATTCGGCAATTCAGAAATTGTGGTCAGGCAGGTAAGAAATTCCATTCATTGCCTATCACCACACCTGAAAAGTTATCAAGATGAGGTATGGAATCTAATGCACAAATTTTCCACATTTAACATTAAATCCATTCCAAGATTAAATAATTATGAGGCGGACTTGTTAGCTAATGTTGCTTCCAAACTTTTTCCCACAGAAGGCCTTTCTCCGAACGCATTTTCGATCGAGTTGTTGTTCATACCATCAGTCCCAGACAACATAACTAACTGGAGAGTGTTCGATGATGATCAACAGATCATCAGTTTCCTGCACATGGAAGACACTTTTCGAGGTGCGGTTATCGATGAAGGCACCCATGATGAAGACCTCCGCAATTTTACGGTAATATCATAACCAAGGTCTCTCGAAACGACATCAGATCTGGTAAATTCTATCCCGAGATCTGTGGTAATATCAGAAAATTTTTATGATTTGCATGACAAATTCAGAAAATCGGTAAATTGTAAAATGAATAGTTCTTCCTTGACTCATGAAAAGGTAAATCTGGGAACTAAAGATAATCCACAATGCATCAATTTGGGAACGGCATGTTCCAAGCAAGAGAAATCAGCCTTTATAAAACTGTTTAAAGAATTTAAGGATGTTTTTGCTTGGACATACGATGATCTAAAACCGTTTGAACCTAACATTATACAACATACCATTCTCATGAAACCCTTGACTCAACCTTTTCAACAGAAGTTAAGAAAGATGCACCCAAAACTTGAACCAACGGTCAAGAAGGAACTAAACAAACTTTTGAATGCAAAGATAATTTTCCCAGTAAGGCATACAAAGTGGGTTTCTAACCTTGTCCCTGTGAGGAAGAAAAGTGGCGAAATTCGATTATGGGTCGACTTCTGAAAATTAAACCGAGCATCTGAAAAAGACAACTACCTTGTCCCTCCGATGGAACAAATTCTCCAGCAGGTATCCGGTTCTGAAAGATTGTCACTACTAGACGGTTTTTCAGGGTACAACCAGGTCCTCATGTCTCCTCCAGACCAGCTGAAACCACTTTCCGTACTCCATGGAGTACCTATGCTTATAGAAAGATGCCCTTTGGGCTTATAAACATCGGTGCCACTTTCCAGAGAGCGATGGATATCGCTTTTCGCGGTCTAATCAATCAATCTGTAGTAGTCTATCTCGATGATGTCACTATTTTCTCCAAGAATAAGGGAGATCATTTAGCCCATCTGAGATCTATTTTACAATGATGTCGTAAGTACGGCATCTCTCTAAATCCTAAAAAATCTGTCTTTGTAGTGGAACAAGGGAAGCTGCTCGAATTCATAGTATCCAATGAAGGTATGATCATTGATCCCGAGAGGACTCAAGTCATTTCAAAACTTCCTCCCCCCTCTTCTAAAAAATCTATGCAATCTTTCCTAGATCAAATAAATTTTGTCAGAAGGTTCGTTCCGAATTTCTCGAAAATGGTGAGGCCTTTACAAAATTTAATAAAAAAGGATGTGCAATACCATTGGGGACCTCAAGAAAGTCAAGCTTTTGACTCAATCAAAAAATCCATAGTGGAGGCTCCATCTCTAATAAGCCCTGACTTTTCACGAGATTTCACTCTTTACACGTTTGCCTCCGATCGATCTTATGTCGCTGTGCTAACCCAAAAGAATGCTGAAAACAATGAGGTTCCCATTGCATTTATGAGCTCAGCCTTTAAGGGAGCAGAGCTTAATTAGCCAACTGTAAATCAGCAGGCTTACGCTGTTTTTAAAGCGGTAAAACATTTTCGATCGTATCTACTGAAATCTAGAACTAAAGTCATTGTTCCTTACCCTGCTGTCAGAAATTTGCTAGTACAAAAAGAACTTGATGAAAAGAAGGCAAACTGGGTCACATCCTTACAAGAGTATGACCTCGAGATCACCCCGACACAAATTGTTAGAGGCCAAGGTCTATTTAAATTAGTTGTTGATTCAGTTGAAGGAAAACAAAGTCAAACTGATATGTTAATTGAAGATCAAAGTCCAATCTGTTGTGTACAAAATCCTACCAATTATTGGTATGACGACATTAAGTTTTATCTAACACACGGTTCAACTCCTCATCACCTTGATCCAAAAAAGAGGGGAGCGTTGAGATTAAAGTCTGCACCTTTCCAGCTTGTGAATGGTATATTATTTCTCAAAATTTTTGATGAAATCCTTATGCATTGTCTAGCAAGAGATGAAGCAAATAAAGTCTTATCTGAGTTGCATGCAGGAGAAGCTAGTGGGCATTTCGGTGGAGACACTGCCGCCCACAAAGTATTAAGGGCGGGGTATTATTGGCCCACGCTTTTCAAAGATGCCCATACATTATGCCGCAATGCGTAATCTATCAAAAGGCTTCTGGAAGAGTACAGAAGGCAGCATTCCCGCTGCAACCTGTCTCGGTGGATTTCCCTTTTCAGCAATGGGGTCTTGACATCATTGGCCCAATTAACCCCACCTCCTCGCAGCAGCATAAATTCATCATTACAACAACATACTATTTTACTAGATGGTCTGAGGCTGCACCATTAAAAGTGGTAAACATCGATCAGGTAATATCTTTCCTTAATTCAAACATCATTACTCGATTTGGTATTCCTGAATGTCTGGTTTTTGATAATGCTTCCTATTTCTCATCCCTCAATATGAGTGTCTTTGCTTTAGAAAAAGGGATAAAACTAAAATATTCTACCAGCTATTACCCCCAAGGAAATGGTTTAGCAGAATCGACAAACAAAAACCTGATCAAGATTATCAAGATGATAGTTTCCGAAAACCACAAAAACTGGCACAACGCACTTTTCAATGCAATATGGGCTAATAGGGTGACCCCGAAAACCACTATTGGTAATTCCTTCTTCTTTCTTGTTTATGGAAGAGAAGCAATTCTTCCTCCACATGTTCTACTTCCCTCTCTGCAACTATCCCAGAAAGTTCAGGAAGAAGATTGCCCTCCCTTGGAAAGTCAGATTAATGCTTTGTTGAAGTTAGAAGAGGTAAGAGCTCAAGCGAAACAAAAACTAGATCAGCATCAACATATTGTCAAAAGCTGGTTTGATTCGAGTTCTGCCTCGGACAAGAATTTTGAGGTAGGTGATCTTGTCCTCAAGTGGGATAAACCTCATGAGGGGAAAGGCGAACATACAAAGTTCCAAAACCTATGGTTGGGACCTTTCTTAATCGTCGAAAAACTAGGTCCCAGTTCTTTCCGCGTGCAGAATTTAGAGGGACAGCCAGACACCTTACCAATGAATGGCCAAGCTCTCAAGAGGTATTTCGCCTAACAAATCCTAGATACACCTTTTGTATATATCTTTTCTGTTTTGGTTTGTTTTGGTTTTTCTTTTCATTTTTCTTTCTTTTTATTAATTTGTGTTTTGGCTTTCTGAGTTAAAAATGCATGTATTACGGTCTAGTTCAAAAGGAAGAACATAATGCTTCATCTTTAAACAACTGTCAAGGATTGTCGGAGCATCAACTGTTGTATTTTCTTAAGAAAAACGTAGACTAGTTAAAGATGGTTTTTTGTCGAGAATTGATTTTTGGTTTCAATTTGCATTTGAGAGCAAACACGGCTATCATTAAAATCTCTTTACGTTGTCCCTGCTTTTAAGAAAGCAACTCAAGGATGCCTTCCTATCCTCAAAAAATTAGTTTCATCAGTGAACTATTTTCAAACCATGATGAAGGTTAGCAAGCAAAAATTAAAAGAATCGGAAAATAACAAATGTGCCAAAGACTGAAATTTTTAGCATCACCCCACTCTTTTGAATATCTTTAAATTATATCAATAATTCTTCCAAGAGTTGTGGGAAGTGTTTGCAAACCCGTCGGGATACTGAACAGGTCTGTTGGCAGCGGGTAAATGCATGCATGGTGCCAAGACAACTTCGTCGGGGTACTGAACGGGCCCGCTGGCAGCGAAGTAATGTCAGGTTAGAGAAAATTCTCAGGTAAATTTTTTTTTATTATAAGCATCCTTCATTTTGATTAGAAATTTCTTGGATAGGATAGAGGCGTCAAAGTGGGTTAATTGACATCCCTACCGAGGCTATCGACGCCTGCTAGCAACAGTGGCCCTGTCAACAACATTGGAGCCATTAACTTAAACATCGTGGCTTTTATTTGTGAAGTCCGTCACCAGATTTCATTTTTCAACGAAAGATATCTTAAGCTGGACCACGTAATGATTATCAAAGATGCTCAAATATCTTTCAGTTGTTCTTTGATTTGAAATCATTCTAACATTTCTAACCTGAACTCGTCAATGACACAGAGATAACTGCTTCTCCCAGCAAGTCGCCATTGTTGGCAGCTCTACATATTTTCAACTTTTTAAAGCATCAAATAATAAATTATGTAGCTACCTACCTAGGGTCATACGATTATTGTCCTGCATAAGCAATTTTTGAAACTACAAATGTGATCTTTTGGTTATTCCTAGTATTTTCGTTTTCATGCTTCGTTCATGACTGAAAGCATGAACAAAGATTTTACCTCTTTATCTAAAGCTTATGAAAGGTGGATGGCTCTACAGTTTTTGTTAATAAAGATTTTTGTTTCCTGCTATGAAGCTCATCTTCTTTATTGACTCCTCAAATGTGAAGCATGCTTTGGGTTGTTATTTGAATCACCAATGATCCATTTAATTTAAACCATGATATGTATTTTTTGTAGCTCTTGGTCACGACTATCCTTGTCATTACATTTTGGTTTATAAAATTTTCCCTCTCCTAAACTTTAGAAACCAAACCCACCTTGTTGCACAATGATGAAGTTTAATGCACCTGGTCGTGGCTTGTACCCTGTGGGAGGTGGCATTCCGACAACGATAAGCCCATCACCTCGAGCTAAGTCTCGGGTTTCGCATGTACTCCTGGCATTCATTTCATGAAACGCCTTTCATTTGGTATTGAAGAACCTTTGTTCATACACGCTAGGGTATTGATGAGTTTTTGGGTCTGAAATGTCGCTCTGGTCTTCTCCTAGAAACCTTCCATACTCACTGTGTTTTATTATCTGCCTTTTGTATCCCCATGGCCCCGGTCTTTAGGATTGAACCCAATGGCTCTCAGACCCTGCTCCTGTGTGATGATGCAAGGGAGGATCTCGAGGGTCAAGGCTGGCTTGTTTTTCTTGAGAAATTCCAGGGTTTTAACTTGCGAACCACTCAGGAATTTGCCCTTTCTTTTGACGGATGTTGAGCCAAGGTAGGAGACATTCAGGTCGAGGTCACAGAGGAATTTTTAGGTCAAGCAACATGTCTTCCTTTGAGCGGGCAGAAGTGGTTCAAAAACGCAAAGGTCGAGGAGGTTCTGTGGAGCCTGTTCTTCACATCTCGAAAAATCAATTGTTGTGATAAAGGTCTGTCTGTGTCCTTATTGAAAACTCGGTGGCATGGTTTGCTAGCAGTCTTGAAACAATTCGTGACGTGCGAGGGCCGCTTTGGTTTTGTTTTTCTATATCACATACGTTTGCTGATGAATTTCATCGGGTTTCAATTAAATATGCCCTATTACCTGTGGAGAAGCCTGTATAAAATGGTGAAGAGGTATAAGAGACAACGATTGGATTCAAGCCTGTTTCACCATGGTTTGATAAAGATATTGTTGGTACATCAATTGAAGTTACAAAATGATGACTGGAACGCCTTTCTAACCCGAAATGGTTTCGTTAACTCCAATGCTGTAGAGGTCGACAAACCCATGATAGAGGAAACCATAGTCCCTGCCAGAGCAGTTCCTTCATCTACATAGGCCTGTGTTACAACCACCCTTAGTGAGCCTATACCCGACCCAAAAGTTGTTGAGTAGAGCCATGAACAACACGCCCATTCTAACGCCTCTGTTAAGAACGCAAACAGACCTATGTGCAAACCACCTAAAGGTGACATCGATCTAGGTTTTAAAAATAAAAGGGCAGGTAGGTTGATCTCAAGGAAATTACGAAATAAACCAAACTCTCATGTGAGCTCGATCAAAACGATCGAGATCCATGAGAGCTCCAATTCAAAAATCGAAAGGTTCTTAGCTGAAGAAGACCCTCCTTACCTCAAACTAGGTCTCGACCAGGCTTACAATTTCGTAGATAATTTGCCACCCTGCCTGAAGCACAATCAAGGATTTCCATGTATCAAGTTTGATAAGAAATCCATAGGCAACAGTGGAGACGTTCCGGCACACGACTGTGGGTATTCTCAAGTGGTTGTCACAGATTCACAATGTGAAATCTGTTTGTTCTGGATTGATAAGTATTATGCAGACATACCCATTTTACAATCGCAAATCAAAACCCTCACTGTTCAGGTCGACTCACTAACGAATGAAAATCATAGGCTAAAGTCTGTTGTTCACAGATAAGGCAAATGTTTGAAAACAATTGGGAACATAATAGTGAAGAAAGTCGAGAGTGTAACAGTAGTGGTCAATTCTGACATCCTGTAAATCGAATTGATTTTCCAGTTAAAGGTAAAGATTTGTTTTTATGTTAAATTGTGTTATATCTTGGTTTATAGAGTAAATTAGATTTCGTTGCTAAAATAAGACTAGCTACAGAATCAGCAGATTCTGTAGCCAGTCTATTCTTGTTCGAAATTGAGAAGATATTGGTCGAATGTATATCTGAATTTCTTTATTTCATCCTTTTATTTCAGGATATCTGGCAGTTTATGGTGATCAAATGATATGAAGAATTTATGGGCTTATTAGCCATATCTTTAGCTCATTTTTGTAAACAGAAACAAACTCTTTTAGTTTTTAGAGATTTAGTGTGATATGGAGTGGTTATATTCCCCTCTATTTTTGTAATCAACAGAATCATTGTGGAAATTTACTCTTATCTTACAAGATAAGGCAGTTAGCTTTTCTAAACCCTTTAAAAACTCGTATTTTTGGTGATCAAGGCATCTTGGCCTAGGGCTGAAGGTGGACAATTTATTCACGAATTTGGACGAAACATATATTTACATTTCGGCTTTAGCTCTCTGTAAATGTTGTTTTCGTTTATGGTTTGTTTATCCTAATTAATTAATAGTTGTTGATAGCTTTTGTCTTCACAATTTATTATGACATTGGGAAAATTTCTTTAAAATATCGTCCACATTTTGATGCTTCAGATATTAAAAAGAGTGATCATCCATTCAACCCAAATGATAAGATTTTTCTTTAGTTTTGTTGAATGATTAAAAACATGTTGTTACAGTTAGATTTATCTTGAATGTAATTGCTTGCATTCACAAATATCACGGCGACTAGTTGCATCTCATCGTTCTATCATTGAAATTCAACAGTTAATATACTGTTTTGCATTTATTCCGAACAGTTCAAGGTTCATTGCAGGTTTATCTTTTGGACAGGTTGGTTGGACATTCTATAATCATACAGATGTTGGATGCATTAATAGGTTAGTTTTCTTCTTTTTGTCATTTGTTTGTTTTCGAAACTCTAATATATGGTCTGGCTTTGACCGTCCACATACTCTTGTTTCATAGTATATTTTTCTATTTAATCTTAGATTAATAAAGAGAAAACAAAAATAGCTTATGTGCTTTCTTTATCTGCTTTTGTTAAAGCATCCATCTTCACATAGATTTTCGTGAGTTTATATTAAAACTCACAACTTGTATATCATACACATAAATAAGATAGGTAGATCTGTTGTTTAAATACTATCTACAATGGTTATATATATTTATGTACATATACATATTAAGTGGTTATTTAATAGTTAACTCTTTTATTTCTTTTATTTGTTTCTTCTATGACTTTTAGATTGGCCAACGGAGCCATTAAACCCGTCAGAACGAGTTATACCAAACAGCTTGGGTTATTTAGACAAACTCGGACCGGACTCGTTCTTCCAATTGACAAACGGTCACTTTCGCCCGTCAACATACCCATAACCTATCTCGCTGGAGTTGGTGAAAAATCAAAAAGATGTCTTTACTTATCCAATTGTTCCCAATAAACAATATGGTCTTCTTGGCATACCAACTTCTTTATACAACAAATAAAAAAATTACTTTATTATATAGCACAAATAAGTTACATAAGTTTTATATTTCAGTGAATATGAAATTCCTTCTCATCACTTTTTTTTTCACAAGGGAAAAATATCTTATATTAGATATATAAAGTAAACTTTACAAAATATTGCTCCAAGAATAGTATTCTTTCGGTCCTTTTAACATGTCCGATTTTTTTGTCTAAAAATGTCTTCTATATATTCTTTTTACACAAAAAACAAAAAATGAAAACTATTCCATATCTATTACATTTCTGATCAACAATTGGTCATGAAAAAACTGGATTTAGTATTCAGTCATTTGTTCAAAGCTTCCAACTTGATCTCCCATTCCTTTCGCAGAAAATAAAATTCCTTCCTCCATAAGCAAGGCATGTTTTGATAGTTGATCTGCTTCCTTATTTAATTCCCTGTAAATGTGTTGTATTTTTAAGTTCTAGAATCTTCCACTCATATGAAACATAGTTACCAACTTAATGAGAACTGTGACCTCAAAACGAGAACTCTGGCCCAAAAAACCCATTTTTTTGCATAAAAAACATCTAAATCAACCCCCAAATCAAAAAGTGGTGCTACCAGTAGCACCATTTTTTAAAACGGGGTGAAAATTACAACATTTTTCAAACATGGGCTTCAAAACTTAGACAATAGCTCAGAAAAACCTTAAAATCAACACCTAAAAACAAATAAGATGTTTTTGAATTTTTCTTTTCTTTTCA
>JASDQU010363681.1:849-11645 GCA_032191745.1 Picea mariana
CTGCTACAACTAACCGCTACCCACTTCACCTCAAAATTTCACCTAAGTGTTGAAATCTTGTGATCTGTTATTGCGCCCATACTTCAACTAATTCTTCCATGTCTCTGCACATTGAATTCCCCATGTCTTGGAATAATTGGGTAGCTATTCCAACTGTCGCGCCCAACTCATGAGAATGCACTTCCTCGTGCTTGAACTTAGTCTTTTCTATTGCATCTCCATCACTTTGTCCAACTCCAAATACTAAGGCAAGTTTCCATCCTTACCTCACTATTTTTTCCACCATCTGATCTTTGTCAAGGAGATCATTCGCAATGTCTAAGTGTTGCACTTCCAAACTGTTGGTGTGTCTACACTTTTGACCCCTTTCTCATGTTGTTGCTCCCACCCAAGTCGTGAACTAGTTGAATGGCCAGTCCAACCGTCACACTCCTTGAGACTAGACACCCGCATGCACAAATTGGTCACTTCCTTTCACAATTCAGTCCATCAACAAAATGATCTCAGACCAAGGAAACGTCGCCCCTCACCTTGTTACACTATGAAGTCACCCCAAAATGAATTCTTCTGCGACAACTCGACCTTGTTTTCCACCTCATGGCATAGTTATCCAATCTTCCCCAATGTAATTTCGTGTGCTAATTTTTTGAAATCTTTATTCAATTTGTTGGTTGGCACATTTTGTCAAATGGTTTGAGTGCATATTATTTATACTAATTACCTGGTAATGTTGGGTTGTTTTTTCTAATAATGTATAACAATACACAACATATATACACCCAAAACGTATTGCAATGGTATTATGTGACAACAATAGAACATTTCTTCAATAACAGAAATGATAGAACAACAAATAATGAGATAAATTATGACATGTTCATTAATAAGAAGAGTTGCCTTTAAATTATTATGATGTACAACAGTCAAGGAGAATAATACATACATGTATGCAACAATAATGGGTAATAAGACAACATTCCTCTAATAAATACTTGTCCCCACCTGTACATGTCTATACCCACAGAAAGTGGTTCAACCTCTATCAGTCAACTCAACCACACATAGAATTACGACCCAACAAGTATGTAGTTCGCCTAGCATGAGGTAACTCATCTTAGCTACAATATATATCAGTCCCAACAATGAAAACTCACTCTATATGGTAAAGAAATCAACCCAGAATACACAATACTGAATTCAACATATACAGTCGACCCCAGAAAGCCAAATACTTGGCCCTCTTAAGCAAATACATGTTGTCACAATCAAAATTTCCCCTCCTAGATGGAAACTCAGCCTCCCTAAGAAGAAAACTCAGTCCCCCCTTACAACATAACTCAGCCTCCTTTCTATGGTGTGACCTCTTCAAGGAAAGTCATCCTCTCCTCAAGGATAACTCATCCCACAATGAGAAGTATTTAGCCGCTAGTGAAGAAAATCAACTCAGTCAATAACTCAGTCACTGAATAAGAATCTTAGCCACAATAACATGAACACCACCACAAATGAGCACAATGAAGAAATATGGATGATCTCCTCCCTTCGACCAACTAGGGTGGATGATCTCACCACCGAAACCAATCTTCGAAACTCTTTGGGGTTTTCGTCCCAAGAGCCAAAGCCATAAGAGCTCTCTAAATTTCAGTTTAGAAAAATACTATATGCATAATGAGAGAGGGCACCCTCACTCCACCTTTATTCTTTCGTTGACCCTTTTTTGACCCTTTTAATAAGTTAAATTTAATTTCCATTAACTCAATAGTCACTTAGGTGCCTTTTTAACAATTACTCAATGTTACTTTTTAAAAGGTTACTTTTCCGGCTTATGACATTAAATAATTAATTAATTCCCTTTTTCAAATGACTATAGCCTACGGAATCACTTAGGCTACTCTGTCACTCTCCTAGAGAGATCATTTAGAAAGGGACATCACACCCAAGAACTGCACGTCCATACTTCCCATTTCCTCACTACTTCATCATCCGAGCATGTTGTTGTGTCTACCTCTCTTTTCCTTGGAATGGTCAGGATTCACCCTCAATCATGCTACCCAAAGAAAGATAAATTCCCATGTCCAAGTAATCTCTTCATGTCGCAATCTGCATGTTCACACAATCCTCCAAAGGAAGGAAATTCCTTAACTTTCCTCCTTTTTTCAAGTCACCTCAACGCAACCCAACATTTGCATGAGTGTATCCAACATGCCTACACTTCTCAAAATGTCCCAACAAAATTTCCAAAGTGATCCAAGTAGAATGAGTCACCTTAAAGAATTTCCATGTCTTAGGCATGTTCAATCCAATAGTCTGCCAACCTTAACGAACAACCCCCATCGGATCTCTAAGTCATCGCACAATCATCTGCAAGTCACCAAGGTGCACTCTGCCTCATCCAATGTCCCATACCAAAGGTGAGTTAACACAACCCAAGCCACTTGGACTGTGTTCTTCCTATTCAGGTTGACTGCCAACAAGTCTTGGTCGACTCCTTGCTGGCGCCATCCATCTCTTGGAACAAAATTGTCTTGCACCTGTTGAGAGCGTTCAAACTTTAGCACTATCGTCGTGAATATCAAGCCATCTCATGACCCAATGAATGTAGATAAGGCACCAAACACCAGGGCACCTCATCCATCCTCTCAAACTTAGCACGCACATACTTCATTGCCCAGTTCATTGTAGTGACCTATCCAACGCACCTCATCAAAGAGTTAGGAAACTTCCTCAAGCCATCTCCACAACTGCATCCAAATATTCTTAAGTCCACCACATGACTCGTCCAGGAAGGTCGCCCCAAGATCTATACACATTTTCCCAACCAAGGCCTCCCAACTCTACTACAAGACTTCTTTGAATTTGCACCACTTGAGTCACCCTCAAGTCTATCGGTTCTCACCATGGAAACATATTACACTTAAACAACCAAGTCATCCAACTTACCTTCAAAGAACTCATCACAACATTTAGGAAATGCAAGAACTTGAAACCAACCATACCTTTCTAATGGCATCCTTCACTGCAACCATGTTCTAAGTATGTTGTTTTGGACCACTAATTTCCCAAGCAACCGAATCTCCGCGTGAAATCTCTTCAATCACCATCCCCAGCTCCACATACCTGCAATACTTTCATTGTGATACAAGGATGAGTTCATCCATCCACTTTATAAATATTTTTAAGTCCCAAACTTTGCATACAACCAACTAAACTCATATCCAATGCATTGCCATCTCCTCACCTTGACTGCTTCTGCTTCAAGGCACCATGAATCCACTGCCTGAATGTCAAGTCATATTGTTTTTAACCAACTATTGTAACTCTACAAAGAGTCACCTCGTCTGAAGGTTGTGGTCAACCCACCAATAACCTAGCTTAACACAACTAATTTTCTCAGCGATGCATGACACAGATACATGATGATGGTAATGTGCCCAACCAACTTCCTGCTACAAAACTACTCTAGGTCACCCTAGGTCATCCAACACATAGAAGTGTTTCAACTTTATGCAACCCAAAACTGCTCCCCTTCGCAATAAATTCTACGATCACCCTCTAGGTTTCGTTTCTGCGATCACTTATGCGGTTATCTTCGCGATAAGTCATGCAACAGATCTTGTATTCATCTACCTCATCCAAGTGCTTGGTTCTCCAACGAAATCTACACTTGGTCTCTCCAAGGTGTGCACAACAGGTCCAACACTAATTTCCATCACACATCAAACCAAATGAGTCCTCCTCTGCGACAAGCTATGTGATGAGTTATGTGATCACCCACCTTGTCCAAGTGCTTCATTTCACCACAAACTCTGCTCTCAATTTGCATAAGGTGTGCGCTCAACTCAACCTTCCCATCGCACTGTCAATCAAGCCTCTGTCATAAGTTAGATGCAAATTTTGTGATGAACAATTTAGTTGCACCGAACCATTCACCAGGTCTACGAATGTTCCCATTGAAATACCATCACAACAAACTGTCTTCTCAACAAGTGTGCCCCACCATAAATGTTCTGACTACAAAAGTGGTGAAGACCACCAAACTACTTTGATACCATCTATCGTCAAAATAGTGGTGAATAGCTCCCCAATCCTTCTCCAAAATTTGTAATGAATCTTCTCTTATACCATCTATCTTCAAGACAGTGGTGAAGAGCTCCCCAACCTTTCTCCAAAATTTGCAATGAATATGCTTCGATACCATCTGTCACATCCCCACAATGTGCCTAGTCGAATCTTGTCAACTTGCACCTCTTAAGGGTGTGCATCAAAGGGACATTTCTCACTTGGTTGCTTGGAAACACCAAGGTTACTTCATTCGTACTACACCTCTTCACCTAGAGCATACCCATACTGCATTCTAGGATATCGACGAGTCACACTCCTTCTCTAGTGAAACTATTGTATACTTAGACATTTGTTAACATATTAGCACTTATTCATATTTAAGCATACATCCATGAGAAACCAAGAGAATTGTGGAACAAATGAAAGAAAAAAATAGATATAGTGTGGGCACAAGAACCATGCCTAACACCCAACTGAGTCTTTGTTATTGTAAAACAATTATGTCTTTGTTATGTAGAACAATTATAATATGAGCACTACCAGCTCGGTTTACAACTTTTGTAGAGTTAAATGACTCACCTCACCTCACCAAGACACTCATACACAGATTCGTCACCAAGACTCTCTTTGTCGCTATCGTTTCCACAACTTCCACGATGCACCTTAGATGTTCCCTCAACCATAGACTTGTTGTCTTTTCCTTTTGGAAGACTTCACAAATTTCAGTTCTACCTCACACATGCCTCCAATGGACTTGTGTTTCCCGACTTCCCCAAAATCGACTCAAGAGAAGCTTTCCCAACTTTTTCCACTAAATCCTCCTCAAGGCAACACAAGTCCTCCCAAGTGGAGCAACTTGGATCTTTAAGGGAGATTTCCCTCTTCGCCTGCCTTAGAACCATAGAGATCTATTGCTCTCCTTGTCTTCCAAATCTCTCCTTCCTTGGTTGTGTGCACTTGTTCTCTTATAGGCACTCCAAAGGTCACCATTGTGAACCGTTCTGTCCTTTGGGGGTATCGCACCCCTTCGCGAACCCATGTCCAAACTAATTGTCGCGCCCCTTCACAGACATGGTCTCCAAAATGAATCATCACGCCCCTTCGTAGACCTTGTCGCCTAAACAAACCCATACATTCATCAATCGTTGTGCCCCTTGGGACCGACATTCCCAACCTTGGTGCATCCCTCATGTCGGCGTGCCCCAATCTATTGGTTGTTTCATACTTGGGAAATCCCCTTGGCACATTCGCATTCCCAAGGTGTCCACTTGCCTAACTCGGGTGTCATATAAACCCCAAGTTTCATCTCCTTGAGGACCCGGGCAAGGTTCCCCGCGCCCATCTGATCGAAGACCTTACAATAACCAAAGAGAAAAACAAATATACTTATATTTTCACAAATTGAGCTTCAATACAATTGATTAGGTGTGATTAAATTTCTTATCAACCATAGGGAAATCCTCTATAGATGCCACCCCTGTGCTAGACTACGAGACCCCCAGGAAAAATAAATCTGTTTAGGGCTCCTAAATCTTTCCTTAAATTCCCATAATCTTCTAAGACCAATCTAATAGAAACCACTACTACATTATTTATTCAATCTTTCAATTACACCATCTCTTGGCACTCACTCTACTACCCCATACAAAATAGGAAGTCACCCCCTTCTCTGCTCTCTAGTCCCTTAAGAATGCTCTTCCTCTCTATGCTCTTTAATATTTTTATCAAGAGCCCAAGTCACTATCCACTTTCATATTTCATTTCCAATAGTATATTGCTTCTTGGACAACAAATTATGGATTATTAGACAACCCAAGAGGCCAAAAATGTATAGGGGTTTAGGAAGGTATCTCCCTACTCAATCTCAATCCCTAAGATCTCATAACAATACATATTCCATATATCCATGGATCATATGAGAGTTGGGATAGCTTTTCTTCATCAAGAACTCTATGTTTCTTTCAAGAACCTCATTTTTCTCAAGTTGTTGTCCCCTAATTCGAATTCCCTTCTTGCATAAGTGAGTGGGCGAGAGTGAGGAGCCTCCCCCCTAMTCCTTTCTCGGTTCATTGATGGTAGTAATTGGTTACTTCAAAGTAGGAGGTAATTGCTTGAGTATAGGAGATAATTACTTGAAGTAATCAAATCATTTCACTAGGCTTCCAATTTAATTAACATAAACATTAGGATGAAGTGGAAGATAAGACAATCACATGGAAGAGGGTTATGGATAGGATATGTAAATATCACGAGATATAGGTCAATCCACCTCAGACCCCCTTACCTTTCCCCTTTGATGGAATCATAGCCTCTTAGGTGCTCTACCATAGTCAACCTTGGAACTTTTCGTTAAAATCAAAATGGTCATGTTTATATGTCTTTCAAAATCACCATAGAAATTATCTTGTGGTGTGGAGAAAAACATAGTAATGAAAAGCACAATAACAATATAAACAATATCATGTTTAAAGGGTTGAGACTAGGATATTACATTCCGCTGCCCCTTTAAATATCATTATCCTCAATATTCTCTTCTTTTTAGCAAGGTTCCATGTCTTCATTTTTCAGTTGTACCTGCAATGACATTATCTTGATTGCCACTTTGTCTCGTTGTTGGTTATCTTGGAGAACAATGTTCAATAATTGATTTTAGTATCTTGGGACATTTGCAAGACCTTTAACATTCCATCACATGCATATAAATTCAATAAGGAAAAACATGAAAGTCATAGTCATTTTAAGCAATAATATTTCAATTCATAGAAATTTCATATATATATATATATATATCAACCCAATACTTATCTGTATGAATATATCCTTGCTTCACTTGGCTTCCATGGGCAAGATCCAATGCAGTATATTCTCTGACACAACCAAAATATATAATTCACTTGTGATCCCAACCAACATGTAACATGAATATTTGACAATAGATTCATTTAGGTCACCACTTCCTTTCCGCATTCACCCATCTTGGATTAGGCATCCCCTTCTCTTCTAAACAACCCCTCGAGTGATCCATCTCACCAAGGATTTCACGAGGAATAAGAGCACATACTTATATATTTTTACTTCCAGTGCATCCCATTGGAAAACTCTAATATAACATAGCTCATGGCGATTAAGGCGTGTCACAGGTTTCTAATGAAAATAGCAT
The DNA here is from genome assembly GCA_032191745.1 of Picea mariana. NCBI lineage: Eukaryota > Viridiplantae > Streptophyta > Pinopsida > Pinales > Pinaceae > Picea > Picea mariana. The sequence goes on from JASDQU010363681.1 coordinate 8,072, forward strand.
TCTTCATGCGCTTTCCATCTTACAGTAGCCATCATCTATTTCTACTATATAGACCCATCATCTCACCTATATCATACACATACAATTACCTATCAGATATTATTATCAAAATTTCATTTAGAAATTTAAATTTGTCTCTTACATAAAACTTCATAATGTTTGGCCCTTGTAGAAGTAGTCACCATTCTTCATCATGGGCTTACACTCATTTCCATATACAATACATTTCTACCTTAAATTTTTCCTCCTTGAATCAACCAAACAAATTATGAGTATCCTTGCATATAATTTGTCATTGCAGTATTCATAACATCACACAAAATGATCTTCAAATTATGTCATATGAATAATTCAATCACTTTCAACTGACAAGACATTAAATGCAATGAAACAATATTCCTCATATATGCATTACTAGCACAAATAAGCATCACACAATGTAGTCAAATTTATATGCAAGCAAAACCAATGTGCCAATACTCATGTTTACACAACCACACTCTTCACCAAGTTCATATTTTAGAATTCATTATTAGTTATTTTTATTTTGTCTTTTGGGATGCATCCCTCCCCCTCCCACTTCTATTATGATTTGCGGGGTGATTAAAATTATATTTATGTTTACTAATTCATACCACTCCTTTCACTACTCAATAGTCCCTTGGGAGTATTGGAAGGTCTTTCCTTTCACTGCTCCACAGTCCCTTGAGAAACCCTTCCATGTCATTCAATTAGATGAATGCAATTTCCATCTAGGCATGAATCCACTCAATGCATCAAGCATATGTGTCAATAATCACAGAGGAATGACCACCATCTGTATGATTACATATATATTTATACACATTCACTCAGTGCATCCTCACATCGAGTCAAAAATACTATAAGTCAAACTCATGTGTTTTACCAAGACAAGTTGGAGGACTCAACCAATTCCATGACACATCATCCAACAACATCACCATTACTTGTTCAACCATATATACATCATCCTCTTCAACCCAAACATAACACCAAGGACATACTCCTTTAGTGCTCTTTAGTGTTAGCAAAAAGGTTATAGTCTAGAATAGTAATTACAAGTAAGGATACATTGGATACTTGTGTAGTGTTATATCCTTTTCCAATTCCAACGCACTATGATCTTACACATGATTGTCTCACATGGTATAGAAATTCATAACATGAGTGTAAATACTCATTCACTTTGTTTATTACGTCATACGTGACATACTATCATATGTATGCATTAAAAAAATTCTACCAATCTTTACTTGTCCAAAGTTTCATTATTTTACCATACACCTAACTAGGTGTCAATTCACATGCATGTAATCAAATGTCATAATTTACATATAAATTAAGATATCAAGCATAATTGAAGTAATTCTTACCCAATGCATTTTTGGTAACCTGCTATATTGGCATAACCAATTCATACTTGTATGGTTGTCATCAACATCTCTGATGTTACCTAATCAACTAATGTTGCAATGAAAATCAAAAGATCCGTTCATCATCCTCTTGAAAAGCATCCTCTTGTCCTTATCCTTTCCATGAGGTTGTCTATCATAGGCAATTGTATCATCGACATCTTTAACCATGTCCTAGTTGCATAATAAATTAGTGGCCACATTAGACATCATGCCAAACTCATTGCATATGTAGCAACATACTAATTTCCATTGATAAACATGATCTTATAGGCTCAAGTATATCTACATGCATTCTCTACCACATAGTAGTTCACAATATGTAAATTACACATAATCATGTCAAATAATCTAGTTCTTGCATTGCAATAGCACTCTTATACTTTAAGAAACTACATATAACAACTTCTTTTCCAGAAAAATGTAATCACTCGGCGGGAGGGAAAATGAAAGAATTCCCTCTTCTAGTAGTTTTCCATAGCATGGAACATCCACAACATGAGTGATCTTATGGCCTTCCTGCCACTCATGCCAAGGATCATTAATTGGGATCTCTTCACCCAAATATCATTACTTATCTCAAATATGTAAAGCTATATTTATTACTTATAAAAACATAAAATTCTACTCTGTAATCAAAATACAATTTAGTGGCATAAAGCTTCCACATTCCCCTATATGCATGATTGGCTACATGTCCCATTTATTGCTACAATACAATTATTAACAAATTGGTAGCTTCCTCTTATGATTTGCGCTATCTTTGTTTTTTGTCCATTCTAGAAATTGTTCTACATTACTTGGAAAACTTCATCAAAGCTCTACTTTGATTCTTAGCAATTGGTATTACCTCCCCGAGTAGTTTGGATTCAAACATGATTTGATAATGCCTTCAATGACCCTTTTTTCAATATGCATGGAATCATGCTCTGCAACATTTATACTTGGATGCCTCCCTTGATGCAATCAACATATCCAAAAACAACAAAGACAACCCAAAACGTTGCAATTAGAACGAAGTATATTCAATATATCAGTCATATGCAAATCAGATTTATTGAATTCTTCACCATCAAGAAGATTCAAATGAATTATAATTAATCATTTCAAATTCAACTCTTTCTCATAGGAAGCATATTCAAATTTGATCAAACATTATCATAATACTTAGCGTTTAACTAGTTGACAATGGTTCTTCTCTTATTATGGGCTTTCTTCCATTGCCTATGTTTGGATCTGTTTTCCATATGGTTGTCACATTCAACAGATTCATCACCATAATAGGCCTTTCCAGTCTACCCAATCCAAGGTCTAATGGCATACTATCATTCAAATTGGTGATACTCTTCTACCTTTCAATAAGAGCCATTAACCAAATCCATTTACAATTTGTTCGTAAAATAATTAAACATCATCAAGATAAGCCAATTCATATATCGATCTCTTATCTCAAGTGGAGGATCAATCAAGGATGGCAACCTAAATTATTCTTTCACATCCAATGGATTTACTAGCCTATATACATAATCATTTCAATGATTTAGCAGCAATTCATACTAGCCACAACAAAAGAAGGGTAAAGGTGGCACTAACTCTCAGAACAAAGGATATAGAAAGGATAGCTAGCTTCATGACAACTAGTCAAAGTTGTGTGCAAAGAAGAAGAATAGGAATTGCAAGGAGGACTCAAAAAATGGTGTCACACCTATAAATCTCTTAACACAACATTAAAAAATGTCATGCCTGACAGTGATTATTGGTTGAGCTAAAAGCCTCATACACTTATTCAACCTCGATGGCACTAGAGACAATGCATAGGGGAAAACAAATCATTTTCTTTAAACCTAGTGTTGATATCCCCACTATAAAGTTCCATCCAGAGGAACTAGAGGAGCTTGGGGAAGGTGAGCACCTCTTCCATTTGCAAATGTGGGTGAAGGGACATGGGTGCATTTCATTGTTGACATTGACAACCAAAAGAACCTAATATCAATAGAGGTTGTCAAGATGAGGAGTCTAGCAATGATTTTTCACCCCCAATCATACACCATTAGTCGTTGAGTTGGGGACAAGACATTCATGTCAGACAACAATGTTTCCTGCAATATAACATCAAGCCTTTAAAATATGAGGTATTGTGT
>JASDQU010363686.1:0-11688 GCA_032191745.1 Picea mariana
GGTCGATTAAATAAAAATCGAAGAAGGCATGGATTCAGTGCTGGATTTGTTGCAGAATTCTGTCACGAAGCTTAGCCTAAGCCAAGCGCTGGGTCTGGTCTCGTGCAAAATTGTCGGAGAGCAGAGGCAGGAAACGGTGGCGTTTCGGCTGCGACAGGCGACGGTAAATGGAAGACGCAATGACGATCCTGCCAGCCGTCCGGTGCATAGCAGATCAGAGGGCAAATTGTGTACGTGGTCCTCCGCACCAATGGCATAAATTTGGATCGGTTTTGAAATGACCGCCGGACAAAGATGGTTTTAAAAAACAAGTTGTTGAACAATATTAAAAGAAGAAATGCTTGATGATCCTTCAAACAACACATTCACACAACCATGCTCATACTAAGCTCATAAACCAAAATATAATTAGATGTTGAAAGTCCATGTATTAATATTCCCATTGACGTGAGAGATTATGCATGGTCAATGAGAGATTATGCATGAGATAAAATTAAGAGAATGGTTGACAGCTCAAACAATGTCTTGGTCCACTCATAGTCTTGATATCAATTCAGCCAGTCACCAAACACCCACAGGCAGCCCGAGGAGGAGGAGCGACCTTGTGGAGAAGAGGTAAGCCATAGCACTGGGCGTATGGCCTATACAACCACGTATGCCCCCCAATTTCTCAAGAACAACTCGTATGGCCTGTGGGATGAATTTTATTAGTTGATGGGTTGTTGTGTGTGGGCTCTCAATAGGCTATAGGCAATAAATTAAGCTACGTAAAACTAGAGAATAGCCTGAGGAAGCCATGGAAAACAATAGTGACGTTTTCCTTCTCTCTAACAGTGAATTAAACAACAAAATTCATAATTGAAAACTCTTTGCCACAGTGCAGCAACCATATTACGTGAGCCATTGATCTCTTGGCTGCCTTGCATTCTTCATCATACCATGGATTTGCCCGAAAGGTACTTGTAACGCTCTTCTTGGGATGAAACTTTTTACATGCACTTAAGTACTTGTGGATTATTGGGATAAAAAAAATACTATGAACATGACCACTCATCTCATATCTCATCACTCATCTCATATGTCATTGGTTGTCATATCTTTTGTGTTGTACTTTATAATCTGAAATTGTTTTTTAAAAGCAACAATAAACCTTTTTCTATTTTCCTAATTTATGAGGATTTTTCCTTTGGAAAGATTTTTCTTTTGTATACCAAGGATTTGATTATTGTGTGGACTAGCAAGAAAGTCTAGCTTAACCAATAGGGGGCATGATCATATTTCATTTCAATAGGACAGTCCTTTATATCAAACTTCAACACTCTAGAAGTAAAACTTTGAGCGCAGATTAAGTAATCTACCACACTTTGACCATTGTCAAAGTAATCTACCAGATTAAGTTTTGCATGTGATACCTCCTACGGTTGGCCACCCTCTCATTCCATTGCATATAACCTTGCAAAACAAACTACAAATCCCCAATAATTCTTCCCCAAAGTGTGTCATGACACCATTTCCATCTTGTGAAACTTTTTCCCATGGTTGATTTTCACTCTCTTCCAACCATAAGGGATTGGTGTTCCCTCTTTCTTCATTGCTCAACTAGAGAGATTGGGTCTTCGTTGTCAAAACTACTTCTTTTATAGATCTTTGCATTTTTGGGGGCAAAATGACAAACAACCAACCTGAAAGTAGCCTACTTCTTAGCTATTTACAGCAAGATATATTGTTTTTTTGGGTCTTGTTTTACCAGGTTTACAACACCACCCCATTTTTCATTTATTAGCACTGTAACTCCCCCATGTCCTTTACATGTCTCATTTCCTTTGTTTCAAACTGAAGTTTTCTTGTACCCCTCTAAATCTTGAACCTTGCAACCATTGTAATCATGTGTTTCTACAAGAATAATAATATATTTTCCTTCTGTTGTGGGCCCCAACCCCGGACCTTTTCTCCATGGATAACCTCTACAATTCCAACTTACTACCCGTAAATAGTTCCATGAGGCCCCGATTTCCTATTTCTTATTTGAAAAATCGTCACTCATTTGAACCTTCCCGTTCTTCAACCATGCTCATTTTCTCTCATTTCTTCTTGTTTTCACTTTTTCACACTCCTTTCTTTGTTTTTCTTGTTGAGGAAAAGTCAAGTCCTAATCTAGATAGATGTGTGTGGCTTGAATCAATCCTTTATTTCTTAGGATCACATTCTTATATGAGGAAACATAATTACTTATTCTAACAAATAATGATTCTAAGTTTGTCTCACATATGACGTATTATATTAAATTCATGTTTTTTGAGGGTCTTAAATTTTCTTTTTTCCTTTTCTCTCAGTTTTGATTTCATTTATTTATGATATTATTGGCAACTATTACAATCATTTGTTTTTAAGTTATATATATTGATATTGAAGAAATTCTATTTGCCATTATGCTTGGCATGATGGACATACTTACACTTGCAGAGATAAACTTATTGAGGTTCTTTTATTAATTAATATTTTTATTTTATTTTCAATCCTAAATTCTTCGAGAAAGAAAAAGTTCACTTAACCATGGCCCTTAGATCTAATGGTTATTATTCAAATCACCAAAGTCTTCAAAATGGCTCTTCTTTTTCTTCCTCCTCTAGCTCTCATCTTTATTCCTTACATCCAAGGCATTTTATTTCCCAAATTATGGCTAAATAGAGTATCAAAACCATTTGCAAACACTTTAAAACCCTAAACTAATATTTTATATATGCTTAGGATAAATTTGTTTATCATATTCCTTGCTTCTATGGCAAATCATGCATTAGCAAGACTAGTAGATCCTTCAAATATCGTCTCAACAAACAAATTTCCCATACTACCCACAATTGTATCTCTAAATCATCTCTTATTGAACATTCTTCCAAATCTAAAAAAATAATTTGCTTTGATTCTCTAAAAAAATCTCTAAAATAATTTGCTTTGATTCTCTAAAAGATTCTCTAAAAATAATTTTTTATTTTTACTCCTCTAAAAGATTCTCTAAAAGACTCTTCTCAAATATACTTGCTTCAAGAGTCTGTGATGATGGGTAGAGTGTCCACTCGAAAATGTTGGACGTTTCAAAACTCCTTACATGATTTTAAATCCAAAAATCTAAATGAACATTATGAGGAACTATGAAAACTTACACACTCATATTTCAAGTTGTCAATGATAGTCCACTGGTATGGATTAATTTATTTTATTGTTTCTGCTATTCCTACCCTTAATATACTTTTAAAAATGTAATCCACAAATAATATGCTAATACGATGCCCTTCCTCTATATTATTCTAGTCCTAATAAACAATAACCATTTTTTACCATTGTTAATGCTTGTGATTTCACCACACTACTTTAATTGTTCAACATTCAAGGAGATTCTTATAAGAATGTGGTTATATTATATTATTTGAGAAATATTGGAATGTGTTTTGTGTCTAGCTTGTGATTTCACCACACTACTTTTATTGTAAAACATTCAAGGAGATTCTTATAAGAATGTGGTTATATTATATTATTTGAGAAATATTGGAATGTGTTTTGTGTTTCTTCTACATTAGTATTTTATTTTTTTAAACCATTTTGCACTATCAAAATCAAAGGAAAATAGAGAAAAGAAACTGGACCAACAAATTTATGGAAAATTTTAAACGGATAATGTTTAGATTAAATTAACATTAAATTAAACTAAAATTATTAAAGGCCTAGAAATAGACTCACAAAGTACCTAGGGTGCTAGTTCTATGAGATTTCCTTCAACATCTAGAATATAGTGAATTTTATTCAAATTTACATCAATGAAATATATTAGCAAAATTGTCATAGATGAATACAATTTTATCCAAATATCAATACCCTTTATTTTTAAAATTGATTGTTTTTGTCAAATGTATTTAATATAAGTTCACATAAATCTATTGCACAATTGTCTCAACTTCCTAGTTAATGATAAAAAAAAAATTATGCTCTACATTTTTCTAAGAAAAATCTTGTAAGAAAACACCTTAAAACTTCCTTGCATTTTGGATATGGTACATAATGTAAACCTATCAGATTAATGTTAATTATACATCTGGCCCAATAAAAATGTTGTTGACTGAAACACACAACAAAGACAAACAAGTTATAGGTAAAACCCATGCCTCTTGCATAAATCTCAAAGCACTCCGACTATATAACATCCCCATAAATATTAATACATGTTAAACACATTTGTATTCGTAATTTCATTAGAAGACATTTACATGCAAACATAAACTTATGAAAACAGTGCTAATCTATATTGATTCCAAATGTAGAGTATTTGTCAATGTAATATCAAGTTATTGTGACAAGAAAAGCATACATACTGGTTGTGAATAGTAAAAAATAATATAAATATTAGGAAACTGGTTGTGAATAATAAAAAATAATATAAATATTAGGCAATATGTAAAGTATTTTACACTTAAAATTGTGAATCAATCTCTTACTCCTCTTTGGAAAGTGGTTTGGGCTAGGAGTTGATTATTTTATATTTTAAAAGAAAATTAGTTGATGTTGTGAGTAATACTGGTTCATTGAAAATCACGGTGAGGATTTTTTACTATTTCTATCTTCTACATTTATTTTAATTTTATATCTATTTCAATGATAAAGAGAAATTATGGAGTAGTGGATCCATTTTAGGTGGTTTTAAAAAAACTCAATATAAACGTTTTTCTAACATGATCATAGTATGCAAACAAAAACTAGCATCCATGAATTGGTGTGAAACAAATACATAGTAAATAACTCGCTTTCGAGTATTTAGGTATATAACAATTCTCTGCAATATTGGAATCAAGAGGTGACACAATTGATGTCAATGCATAGATCAATATAGATATCATTCTAGCTCCACAACTCAAGCAACTTTATGAAAGGATCATCAAGATTAAAAGTAATTCGAGCCATTAAGGATATATTTTCTATATATCTACACATAAAAAACTATTTTATTACCAGTTAGAGTAATTTAATGGTGAAAAAAATAAGAACATGTGGCTAGGGCTTACACATTAGTTGAAAGGACAACATGCATCTAATACACCGGTGAGTGAAGCTAATGATGGTCTCTCATGATGCATCAACAATCTATTAATTTGGAGGGATTATTCATGGTACATTTACAATGAATTTGAATATGGTGTAAGAAGATGAAATGCAAGAAATTGAATTAGATTTCTCAATATACAACCTTTATTCATATAAATTGTGAATAACTATGTCAAATCTGTTTTTTTCTAACATTGGTATAAAAAATTTCCAACAAAATATAAGGTATATGCTTTTGTTTGTGCAGGCGTGGAGCACCTTAATGATGGAATTTCGTTCCAAAAACTTGTATACTTGTAGAGAACACATTTATCTTGTTCCATGTAATTTTTGTAAATTTTTAATATTAATTTAGTATTTTTTTTACATTATGAAAGTCGACATATGCCTGAAATTACAATGTCTTTTGTCCGTGTAGGCTAAGAGGGTCTTAACATGATAAAAAAAAATTATTTTTTTAGGTCATAGGTATCAACATCCTCTAGTGTCACATATAAATCATTGAATAAATGGTTAAGACGATAAAAAGTTATAGCAGAAATAAGAGAGGTATGTATTCTAGGACACTGATATATGTGAAGAAAAAAAAAGATTAAAAATAGTAAACAATATTAATTTTAAATATATATATATTGAAATATGCATAGTAGACTCTATCTTTGTCTATAGTTTCATCAACAACCGAATTATTTATCCCATAGAAAAATAACGTATAAGATAGAGATATAGAGGGGTGTTCACAAAAATGAAGGTTTTTATCAATTTGCAGACTGAACCACTAGATTTGTCATACCAAACCTAAATCCAATCCAACCAAGTCACCGTACATGTTGTCAATCCCACCCAAAAAAAATTGAATTCAAAATAACACATGCGCATTCTTCGGAGCCAGCATGCACTCTAGGAACATTCACGCTTTCCTAATAACGTGCACATGATATTATAAGTAATTCCTCCATATCTCCCTCTCTCTCTCTCTCTCCTACATCTACTTCCTCTCTCTATATCCCTCTAACTCTCCCTCTCTACCCCCCATGTCTATCTCCCTCTCTCTCCCTCACACTCTTATACATGGCAAGACTTAGACATCACAAGGCATGGAAAGACCTATACTTAGACCTTTCCTTGACATGCCTTAGACTCTCACACCCACTCCCTCTTTATCCTCCCCCTCTTCCACTCTCTCTTTCTCTCTCCCTCTACCCCTTTGTCCCTCTCTTCCCTCTCTCTTCCTTCTCTCTCCAACCATTTATCTATATCCTCATTGTTAGTCTCAATATCACTCTATCTTCCCATCTTTCTCTCTATATTACCCCTCTCTGTCTCCCTCTGTATCCCCCCTTCCTCTCACTCTCTCTCTACCCCCCTTCTATGTCTCCCTCTCCACTTCCCTTCCTCTCATTATCCCTCTCTCTACCCCCCCTCTCTGTCTCCCTCTCTCTCCCTCTCACACTCTCTCTCTACCCCTCCTCTTTGCCTTTATCTCTCCCCCTCTCACACTCTCACGTACTCTCTCTCTCCCCTCCCTCCCACTATATCTCCTCTATCTCTCTTACATCCACCCCCCTCTCCTACATTTACCTCTCTCTCTAAACACCTCTCTATATTCCTCTCTCTCCCTCTCACACTCTCACACACTCTCTCTACTACCCTTCTACGAGTTTCTCTAACTCCATCCCACACTCTCTTACACACACTTTCTATCCCCCATCTATGTCTTCCTCTCTTTCCCTCCCACACTATAACAAACTCACTATCTACCTCCTCTCTTTTTCTTCCTTTCTCTCCCTCCCACACTCTTGCACACACTTTTTCTCCTCGATCTATGTCTTCTTCTCTCTCCCTCCCACACTCTAACACACTCACTCTCTACCTCCCCTCTTTGTGTACCTCTCCCTCCCTCTCACACTCTCCCACACACACTTTCTATTTCCCCCTCTATGTATTCCTCTCTCTCCCTTCCACACTCTAACACACTCACTCTCCACTCGTATAAGGATCGACCTAGATCTCCTGAAGCCCTCCATAAATAAACAGATTGGTCGCTTGACTCCTATAGTGCCACTGAGAAAAACACTCGGGAAGATAGTCTCTAGTACCTAGGTAGTCGGATAGTACGACTAAGGGAACAGTTTAGCCTCCTTAGTTGGTACCCATAGATATTGTGTCGAGTACTACTGTTGGACCCCACATGTATATCAGAGAACTATAACAAAAGGAAAACCCTTGTCTGTAGAAACCCTGAATAACCTACCTTTGGGGACAGACACAAAAAAAAGAACATACGAGATCTATTGTCGTGCAACTGTGCCTTATGCATTATGGTTGCAAAATCACTACACATTTATTCATGTTAAGCATTTGGGCATTTTGTCACTGCAATATTATTCAGGTCGGAGTAAAAAAAAAAAAAACCCGAGTATAGTGGTCCCGACGACACACTTATTTGGGACCTATCCCACTTAGTTTCTCTCTTCTCCCCGATTCTAGTGATACCTATCATTTTTAACACAATTGTTTTTTGTGGACTTGAACCTTCTCTGGCACCCTTATTTGGCCCCTATCCCATTGGATCCCCCTTTTCTCCCTAATCATAGTGGTATCTATCATTTGAAACCCTTATTCTCAGTGGTCCCACCCACCCCTACAGACCCCTTTTGTCTCCCCTATACCATTTTCCTTGCCATTTTTCCAAATGTCTACCACAAGACCCAAGAACTCAACACCTTGATTGTGGACACCCACCAGAATGAGGAAGACATCAAGAATATCAATGCCAACCTTAGCTCAATCAATTCGTATATTGAGATCCTCAAAGAACAATGTTCCTACATCAAAGACCTCAAAGACCTCAAATCCACCTTTGAACACTTCATGGACCGTTACCAGAACCCTTCCTTTTATGAACAACCCTCTTATCAGGATGACCTACATGACTCTTCCCATTACCAAGATCCTCATACTACCCACTTTTCTTGAGACCTCTGCCCTCCTAAAATTGAGGTGAACAAATTTGATGGGTCGGATCCCACGAGTTGGGTCACCCAAATGGAATATTATTTCTTGTTGCATGGAATTACTAATGATTTATACAAGGTTATTTATGGTGTCCTACATATGGATCCAGAACGATGGCAATGGTGGAAATGGAGAAAAAGGCACACCAAGGGTATGTTGCTTGGACACATTTTGTGGCCCGACTTTATGACTGCTTTGACTCTGACACCCACCATTTAGGTCGTTCGACCAAGTTAAAGAAGTCTAGCACTGTGGAAGACTCTATTGTATATTTGATCACTTGGATCTCAGAAAAAAGGGCATGTCAGATGCTTTCTTTAGGGAATGCTTTATCATTGGCCTCAAAGATGAAATTATTTCCCATGTTCTTATGGAACACCCCCATACTTGGTTGGAATCTACCCAACAAGCCAAGGAAGCACATCAAATTGCATCCTCCCAGACCCACAAACCATCATTTCCTCCTTGCCCTAAAACCACCAATTATGCCCCTCCTGCAACTCCCTTCAAGATCTAGAAATTAACCAAGGTTGAAATGGATGAATGTCAACTCAAGATTCTTTGTTATAATTGTGATGACAAATATTTTCACGGGAAAAATTGTAAGGAATACAAGTTTTTGTATGGTTGTGACTGAGGATATTTCTGAAGAAGATGTTGTTGTTCCACCTGTGGGGGAACTACCACCATCATCTGATCTGACCCCACCCTCAGATCCACCAGATGTTGACCCATTGATTTCACTTAATTCCCTCAATGGCATCTCTTCTCCCCATACTCTCAAATTAATTGGTTACATAAAAAATAGGAAAGTCATCAGCCTTGTGGGCAGTGGTAGCACCCAAAATTTTATTCATCACCCCATTTTCAAAGAAGTCAATTGTTAAATCTGTGCCATCAATATTTTTCAAATCATGATTTCCAATGGAGGTTTTATGAAATGTGGGGGAAGATGTGAAAATGTGTGACTCCAAATTGGTCAGTATCAACTGAAATCCCATATGTTTTCTATAGACCTGGGTGGTTGTGACATTGTTCTTGGTGGAAAATGGTTACACACTCTAGGCCCCGTTCTCATGGATTTTAAGGACTTAACCATGCAATTCCAACAAGAGGGACAACAATATAAGTTCCAAGGCATCACAACAAGTTCCCTTGAGATCATCAGTTCCCATCGCATGAAAAACATCCTCAAAAAATGTCATTCGAGAATTATAGCCCAAATCCACTCCATTTGTAATATTGAGACACCTTATTTGCATCCTGACCTCCAATCTATACTTTCCCGCCACCAAGTTGTTTTTACAACTCCCAAAGAACTTCCCCCTTCCTATGGAGTCCATGGTCATTCCATCCCTCTCATACTGGGAAGTCTTCCTCCCAATGTTCAGCCTTATCTTCATCCCTTTGCCCAGAAGAATGAAATTGAGAAAAAATTTCATGAATTACTAGAAGCCGATGTAACTTGAGAAAAGTGTTCATGAATTACTAGACTTGGAGATAAAGTTAGGTAACTACACTATGAGAGACACATTTTATGTAGTTGACCTATCTGACACAGATGTGGTGTTGGGAGTCCAGTGGTTGATCACATTGGAAAAAATGACCACCAACTACCAAACCTTGGAGATGGGGTTCAAATACAGTGACGGGAAGAGGATTGTTCTGAGGGGAATGTCGACAAGGGCACCCAAGATAGTTTTGGCCAATAGGATGGAGATGATATTCAAGAATGGGGAGGTAGCATATGTCATAGAGTGCTTGATCACTATGTAGAGGGATCCATAGGATTGACAACAGTATCAGACAGAGATAAGAAACTTGTTGGGACGACATCAACAAGTTTTTGGTTCGATTCCACTAGGGAGACCACCTGAAAAGGGGTTTGAGAACACCATTGACTTGGAGGAGGGGGACAAGCCTATAATCACGCCACCCTATCATCATCCTAGGAGGTTCAAGGATGAGATAGAGAAACAAATTAAGGAATTTCTAGCAATGGGACACATCAAAAATAGCAGTAGTCCATTCGCTTCTCAGTTGTCTTAGTTTTGAAAAAAGATGGTACCATGAGGATGTGCATCGATTATCGGGCCTTGAACAAGAAAACCATCAAGAACCGATATCCTATCCCTCACATCGATGAGTTTATGGATGAACTACATGGGATATTTTTCTTCCTGAAGATTGATCTACGCTCTAGATATGATCAGATCAACATCCGAGAGCAGGACATGATAGAGAAGAAAAAAATCATATGCCACTTTGGTCATTTTGAGTTCTTGGTTATGCCATTTCATCTAACCAATGCACTGGCTGCATTTCAGTCTTGCATGAACCACATATTCATGGATACTTTGAGGAAATTAGTCTTGGTATTCTTCGACAACATCTTGGTCTACAACAAGACATGGTAGGAGCATATGAGGCACTTGGATGAGGTATTGAGCATCATGGAGACACAATTTCTATACGTCAAAGAGTCCAAGTATGAGTTCAGTATGACATAAATACTTTACTTGGGCCACATTATTAGTGAACAAGGGGTACAGGTGCACCATGAGAAGATCAGAGACATTCTGGATTGGACAACACCCAAGAATGTGACATAGTTGAGGAGCTTCGTTGGGCTATGGATCTATTACAAGAAGTTTGTCAGGGTTTTTTCTCATCTTGGAGAACCACTTACAGATCTCACCATAAATGGGGATTTCATCTGGACCGATGAGTCACATAAATCATTTTATCACATGAATAAACTCATGGGCACATGTCTCGTGCTAGCATTACCAGACTTCACTTTACCGTTTGTATTAGAGTGTGATGCATCGGGCGAGGGTATCAGGGTAGTTTTGATGCATGGAGAACACCCCATTGTGTTTGAGAGTAGGAATCACATTTAGCCTCAAAGGTTGTACTCTATTTATGACAAGGAAATGTTGGCAATCATGCATGCCTTGACAAAATTCAGACAATATTTGGTGGAAAACAAATTTGTGGTCAAAGCATATCACAATAACTTAAACTATTTCCTTGAGTAGAAGGATCTCAGTGAGCTCCAACATAAATGGGTGGCAAAGGTGCAGGCCTTCGATTTAGACATAGAGTATGTCAGGGGGAAGAAGAACATTATGGTTGATGCACTGTCTAGGAGACCTTCGACATGTTCTTTGATGGAGGTTTCAACGGATTGGAAATCCCACTTGTTAGTGGAATATTCCAAGAACAATTTCTCTTTTAAGGTTTTGGATGGACAGATTCAGGATGACAGGTATAGGGTCATTGATGATGTCATATTCTAAAATGAAAGAGTCTACCTAGTTCCAGGTTCAAGGCTCAAGAAGAAGATCCTAGCAGCAATTCATGATTCACCACTGGTAGGCCATCATGGGTTTTAAAAAACCTATAGGAAGATCATAGAGAGGTTGTCATGGAAGGGCCTCAAGAAGGATGTTATGAGGTACACCAATGAGTGTGTGAATTATCAACAGAACAAGTCAGATCATACGCTTTCAGTAGGACTACTTCAACCACTTCCCATTCTAGAGCAAAAATGGGAGAGCATATCGATGGACTTCT